>ML739068.1:77595-128292 GCA_009193565.1 Aspergillus coremiiformis | reverse complement strand
GGGGGGGGATCGAGAATGGCTTGGAGAAATGCACCTACGCTGCAGAACGTTATGGAGCTGAGCTGGTCGGTTGTGGAGGTGGTGGTGGTAAAGTGTGGGATTCTCCAGGGTTCTACGGTGAATCGGTGAATGGGGAATGTTTTCCCCCTGTTGTATGCGGTTTTCTGTACCTAGGTAGTCTGCAAATACTGATGTGACAGCTGTTTACAGGTTGAATAGAGAATTATGTACATAAATGTTTGGAGTATACCGTGGCTTGGAAGTAACTGTTGCCATAAGTTCTTCATTTACTCTGATAAGAATTGGATTCTTGGGTCTGGTGAACAGGCTTTCACACAGTGAAAGATAACAGTTTTCGTTCACGACAATGGGCATACTGGGGATTCTGCAGGTGTATAAAGAGTACTAATATGTATTCAGTACGATGTCGATCGAACGCCCCAAGTCTCCGCATAAAGTACAATAGCCGTCGTTCTTTGACTGTTGGACCAGGGTATGGAGGAGGGAATTTCCCAGTAAGAATTCTTATGAGATGATCCTGAAATTGAGATCGAGCGTGGAGTTGAAAGGGTGTAGAATGTTATTAGGGCTATCGCAAAGAAGTTGATGGTGTAGTCATGGTTAAACCCCCAGTCAGGAACCCCCAGTCAGGAGATTACATTTACAATGCCTACCTGGTATCTTATTGGTAGAGACACAAACCACCGCATACAGCCGAGGAATAAAATAAGCACAAGAACGAGAGTATAGATAGTTAGTACTCTGTAAAGGAAATACACGGTTTCATCTCTTAAGCAGGTCACATGAAGGTATTTACCAGTGTAACCAACAGATTGATGTATTACTCCGTACTACGGAGCACACTTAGGGAATCAGTGACAACAAAGAAAAAGAGCGCCATATCACCTAAGACCACTAATCAATGCCGTGCAGAAAATGGAGAAAGAATAAATCCTCCAGGACGAGCTGAAAGCTGCAGCTCACAGAAACGAAAGTATCGTAATCATATTAATTGAAATAGCCAACACGGTAAAAGCTGGTAATTTGTTTTTTCAAGTCCATTTTGTGGTTTTTCTGGCTTTTCTGGTTCTGGGATCCTTTCATGAGAAAAAAAATAAAAAATAAAAAAAAATAACGATGTCAATCGGTGCCAATATGGTAAAAGCTCGTAACTAGATTCTGTAATTTATGTTCTGGTTTTGGGATCCTTTTGAGTTGAAAATGGCAGAGTCGTATAATAAATTCTTCCTTTCATGAAAAAAAAAAAGAATAACGATGTCAATCGATGCCAACAGAGTAAGAGCTCGTAATTAGATTCTTCATTTTGTGTTTTGGTTTTGAGATCGTATCATTTCGTGACAGATAAAAGTGGAGGAAACGAAAGAGATTCTGCTCAAGTGAAAGCGCTCAAAAGTGGTATTCGGTCAGTCTGTAGATGCGTGGTGATTGCCTGGAACGTCTACGTTCCGCTGCATCAGACTCGTACAGCGAGCCCCGGCTATGAGAGCTACGAGGGCTGGACTCCGAGTAGACAGTGACCCGGCGACCCTTCGAGTCGCGGGGTTGACGCTCGATGATCTCAGTGTACACGATGGAGTGCTGTGGTGCTGTTGCCGATCGACGCGGAGGAACAGGGTATGTTTGGTCATAGGTGATGACCGGAGGGCGACGAAGATGGGAAGCAGCTCCCCCTCTGCGGTTCAGGTGTAGACCGTCTTCAATGGCGCACAGCAGTGCGTGAACAGCCCGACGATCTCGGGGGACCTTGACCAAGGTTGGCTGGGTCAGGTCGCGGTCGAGGACCGAGTATGCCTTTCGGTTCTTGCTGTAAAGGTATTCAGAAACGTCGATGGCGTATCGGTTTCCACGCTCACAGAGAGAGTGGTTCTCTCTGTGCGCCCCCAGGGGATTGGCGCATCGAGAGCAGTTGCTTGCATGGCGCTCAAAGGCGTTAATAACGTATTCCTCGTCGGCCTCAAGGTCGCGCACTGGCTCGACGGGCTCGACGATGTCGATTTGCGCAGGCATCCTGGAAGAACGTCGCAATGGCTGTCTTCTAGCCGGGGTTCGGTGGTGGATGATTGTATCTTGTATGGGGAAAAGTCGAGGCAGGGTGAATAATCGAGAAGATCTTTGGAGCGACACCGTGATAGTGCTAATTGCAAGTCTTGCAACAACAGTCAAGATGTTTGGAAAACAGGATAGATAGTTTATATCTTGCTCAAAAACAGGCAGTAGGAATAGTAGATTTGAATTGAAGAGTGATAGGAGATTCATCACCCAAGAGGAGGATGAGGAGCCTTATATAGCCGTAATGACCTGAGGACGGCACCATCATCCCGTATGGATTGATACCGAAGAACTTGGTATAATACTGAACTTGGAGACGCAGTCAAGATGAGTCTGGGCTATTGGCGCATTGATCACAAGAGAATTAGACTACTAATCAAATAAAATGAAATGAAATGAAATCAAATAAAATAAAAATCCGTCGAGTGACACTAAAGACCACAAGAGTATCAGTCAAAATGGGGCAAGAAAATCATTGGTTCCTCAGGCTCTCAGCAGGCAGCGATTGGCTAGTGCGTGTAGGCTGTGTAAGAACTTGCCCAAGTGAACGACGGGAATTTCCATGCATTTCCATGAACCGCTTGTAGCCTTGCAGTGTTCAACCCTACCTGATTGAGGAGTCGGGGAAGGTTAGGTATCATCATGGACCTACCTAAGTATCCATTCCAATCGATCTAATCATTCATATGGATGGATGGATGATGGAGGTGTGGATCCAGTACATAGTAGGTTGAGTCGAGTCATACCTGTGTTGTTGGTAGTACTAAGTAAGTACAGGTAATATCCAGATGACAGCCGAAGTATCCGTAGCTCTTTTGGAGAAGGATATTGTGGCTGGAGTGGCTGAAGTGGCTTGACTTTCTCGTATTATCTTTACCTGCTGCGCCTTACTCCGTACTTACCTCACCTAATCCTAATACTGTATGTACAGTATCCGTACTCCGTACCTTACAACGTCAATTTCCCACGGGGTCCAGTTAGTATTGTCCTACCTAGGTACTATTTAGCCTTATGGAAATGCAACGAACTATTGCATACTTCATGCCGCATGACATTTTGAACTTTATCCGAATCGTTGGTTGATACTTCAATTTACTGACGTGCCGTTAGCATCAACAGCCGCCGAACTGTCCCTCTTAACGCTTATTTGCTTCACAGTCGCTGACCATCCTATCGGTAACCTACAGTATCCTAGAACTCCTTTATATCTGCCGCTGTTCTAAGAAAAAGTCGCCACTGACCATCACAAGACAAACGATGGAGATGATCATCATGTTAGAGATCGCTAGGCTTATTCGGGGGTCGTCCCGTCCCAGCCGCAAGCCACACATCCCACTGGCTACCTACCATTGCTCCCTGCTCCGTCCCTTATTTTTTCATGATTCTCGGCCCTATCAGATCCTCGAAGGTAATCTTCGGAAATTGAATGCGCTTGTTCACATCTACTACCTGGGCAACAAAGGGCGCAGGCTTCCAATTTTAGCTGGAGACTGACAGTCGGACAATGACGATTGGGTTTGCTGAGTTCATCCCCATGAGGAGAGATCATGTTGCACATGTCCTCCGGTAGTAATTTACTCTTCCGTGTGTCTTCAGATTATAATATAGGGCAACATGCAGTCAGTTTGTTGAATTCTGCATGGACCAGTCTCTGAGACGCCATGAGAGCCTTGTGATATAGCTGCCGAGTGACACGAGCACATAAGCATGTTCTCATTTCATGGGAAAGGTCACACCTGAGCGTTGAATACGGAGTACTGCTACCTGTCAGGTCTTGCCGCCCTGTCACTAAATGGCACGGATCTCCTTCTAACAAAATGGCCCCCCGATGGTGGTCTGCAGGCAGGGTTGGCTGTTGAGGAACTTCCAGAACATTTGATATTTGCCACCCGTAACACCTTGAGAGTCGCCACAACAGGCCGCGGCCCAATATATGAAGAGATAGGGGGTACTCCAACTGGGAGATCCTTGTCACGGTATGGTTCTAACCATTCAATTGCTTCCTCAACGGAAGCCGGGCTAGCTCAATCGGTAGAGCGTGAGACTCTTAGTCATCACGGTATCTCAAGGCTGCGGGTTCGACCCCCGCGTTCGGCTTAGTAACTTTTTGCCCTTGCAGAGTGCCTTGGGGGAATTTTTGGTGAATCACCATCAGACACCACCCGGATCCACGTAGGACGACTACTCCGTAGATAGAACAAAGAATCAGAATCCAGACCCATGATAAGGTTTGAACCCTTCAAGAAGAGCTAACTGCGCACGGATCTTCCCTGCTGCTGTCTGATTGGGCTCCTATCATCAAGGCCAGTATATCATGTGCAGACGTCTCCACTAGTCTACTATGTGGTACGGAGTAAGTAGTACTGACATCCGGATGTATTCCTATGGGCTAGCATGAGAGATATCTTGAAATCCGTGTCACTGCCCCCTGAGAGCCGTACCGTTTCATTCGATGCATTTACACCGCCCAGATAAAAGGGGGAAGTTCATGATGAACTTCGGAAAAATCCCGTACAACGACCACCCCAAACGACCAATGCCCTCAAGACAGGTTCGAAGAAAAACCAAAAAGCCGCGATAGCCTCCCCCCAAACCGGATTGTCCATGTGATTCCCAACCATTTGAAGAATGCTGTCCAACATCTCCAACACCAGTAAGAGTATCATGCGGAACGTTGACTCAAGGGCCGTCTATTAGTAATAGCCTTTCAGTACCGTAGGGCTGAGAGTGTCAGTCTTGGGGTAAGTGTACTGTACCATCATTGGTAGCTTAACAGAGGAGTCCTCGGAAATATCAGGTAGATTGTTTTTTATCTATCTTGGCTGTGTCAGTACGGTACCGGCCTGTATAGCCGAATCACAGTAAGACACACATGATGGAGCATGTATATTGCATGTCACATGGGCAGCGACTGGGTAGTCGTTGTATCCTGTACTCTGATACTGTGACATTTGTTGAGCTTGGAACTCTCAGCCCTGGAGGTGTAACAAGACTGCCAGTAACAGGACTGGTATCCGGGGCGATGGCTGCTGCATTGACGACAGCCAGAAGAGCACGCAGCGCAAGAAGGCTGAGAAGATTCATTGTGCCGGTGTTCATTTTCTTGTTTGGAGATGGTTCATAGTTGGTTCAAATGTTGAGTGCACTCACTTTCCTGAAACGGAAGCAAAAACATGACCATTCCAATTCAAAAGCAAATCAATGTTCTGTTATGTCTGTTTAACAGTCACTTGGTGCTAGGAGAATTCACCAGCTTGCGGAAAATCAACCAACCCTTCCACTCTTGAAGGGAAACAAACAGTTCTTTCATCATCTCTGATGCTCGGCCATTTTATCAGATTAAGTTAACAATTAAGGATAAGACGAAAATGAAGCCAAAATCACCATCAGTGCCAATCCTCCGAGACATGGATAACAATCTTACCCCTCGACCTTCCTGTACGGAGCTTCTCAAACGCCTGAACAGCGTTGCCAAATTCATAAGTACTATCAAGAATAACACGGATCTTCCCTTGCTGAATCCACTGACCGATCTGGGTCAGGTCCTCCTTTCTCACCCGAGTTATGATTGGGATGTACTTCCGCTGTCCGCCACCCAAGAAACTCGGTCGGACGAAGCGAGTCGCAAAAGTCAACATTGACGCCGCACCGACCTGAACAAAAGACTTCCCGGGAAGCAGAAACGAATGACACTCGTTGTACAGATTCTCAGGGGTGCCGATATGATCTACGATGTGGCTGTATACCTGACCTTGACTCTTGAGGACGGCCAGCACATCCTCGGCAGAGTAATCGATGACCTCATCCGCCCCCAGATCCTTACAAAACTCCACATTGCGTGTCGAGCAAGTCGTCGTGACGTGACATCCTAACACCTTTGCAATCTGGATCGCGAAGATACCACAGCCTCCCGATCCGCCATTGATGAACACCTTGTCGCCGGCTGACACATACGGTGCAATGGCCTGATACGCCGTCTGACCTGCCACACCCACGGTCGCGGCATGGTCTGGATCAACGCCTTCCGGGAGAGGTACGATATTGCTTTCCGTGCAGACGAGATACTCGGCCAGGGGACCGAACTGGGCTGGTTTTCCCAGCGTGCCGTAGACTAGTTGGTCGGGTTTGAAATCCTTGACGGAGGGCCCGGTAATGACCACTCGACCGGAGAAGTCGATGCCGGGGCTTGCGGGTGTTGTGACAATCGCTTTGGAAAGAAGTCCCAGCTCAGGGACCTTGTAGTCGGCGGGATTGATGGATGCTGAAATGACCTGGATTAGGATTTCGTTTTGTCGCAGAGAACCCGGTGTGCGTGCTGCAGGTTCGAGCTCTAAGTTTTTTTCTAGGCCTCCCGTGGCGCTGCTGTAGAGCCACGCCTTCATCGTGGATGGCATGGCATTGGTGGAGTCGGCCATTTGTGCGACGTTCTTTCTTTCTTTGTTGCTTTCTTTCTTAATCTTAATTTTACTTGGCGAACCCCAACTGTAATTATGTGGATGGCTTATTTGTGTCACTTTGGTATTGGGGGTGTTGTAACATTCCAGGAAGTGAACAATTGGAAGTCTTGAAGATGATGAAATTGTCACAGGAAACCCCACTTTAACCTTAAAATCAATAAAGCACGTGTGCATAATTCCTGGTAACCTTTTTTCTGATTTGAATACTCCGTAGAACAATTTTATTGCTATTTTTTTCTTTCTTTTTAATCTTAAGTTTATTTGGTGAATCTCATATCAACTAAAATTTACCACTGACCAAAATATAGTGCAATTGATAGTGCATATTCTAGTTGACACATCCTATAATTACCGCGCTATCCTTCTCCCAATAAGTATATAAGAATCCCCCCCTCGCCATTCTAACTCCAGGGCAACTTGAATCCATTCCCGCGCAAGCCGGTCTTGAACTCCCAAATCCTCTCTTAACGCAGTTGACTTCCCCAAGGACATCTCCCCCTTAGCCACACAATGTCACCAATCCAAAATTCTCTCTCAATAAAACCATTTTCAATCCTGATATTCTCCACCCCCTATTCCCCATCCCCTTCCATATCAACCCCTCTCAGCACTCAGTGAACCACAACACCAACCCAAGATGCCACTACGTTCGTATTGTTCCCCAGCTCCGAGCCGCCCCAGCAGAGCATCCCGGAATCAAATGAGATATCCCGTTTTTGTCGGACCGTTGTCTGCGACTTGTACTGCTTTCGTCAGGAGTGGGATGGTTGTACCCAGCTTGTGTCTGTGTTCTCCTTGTCCTACCGGGTCGTCTTGTCTTTATTCCTTGTGGGATTTTCCGCTGTCTTTGATGTGGTTTCGGGATCACCCGTGGCGGGATCGCCTTTCGGGCCGTCTTTATCTCTGTGATCATTGTCGTTTGTTCTTTGTTTGTGGCCTGTACTGTGTCTGTGCTCTTCTGGAGATGTGTCTTTGTTACCTAAAGTGGGTGGGTTTCCCTCTAGCCTCTTATCGATTGGGTTGGGTTGCTGCAATAATCGAGATGGGGTTCTCATGTCAAGTTGGCAGAAGTATATTGTACTTACGAAGAACAATGGAATCTCTTGCATGTAGTCTTCGAGCAGTGTTAGAATAAACGGTGGTTCGTGAATACTTAGTATCCAGATTGTGAGGAATGACAAGCATTGTTTGAGATCGTTATGAAAGATGTGTATATCAGTCTGAAGAGACTTTTAGCCTCTTTGATGGTCGTTCTTCAACGCGGGATTGGTAGTCCAACAGCAGCTGTACAATGTGGCCGTGTCCTCTATAAGAAGCAGTCTGGAGGATTGCTCCATTGCCTATGTTGACATCGGCTCCTTTATCCAAGAGCATTTGTGTAATGCGACTGTATCCACCAAAAGAAGCATACTGCAGGGCAGTTGTGTCGCAGTATTTAGCCTGGGCATTGACATCGGCTCCATTATCCAACAGCATCTGTACAATCTGACTGTGTCCTCCATAAGAAGCAATCTGGAGGGCAGTTCCATACTGTTCATCATAGGCGTTGACGTCAGCTCCTTTATCCAATAGTATCTGTATAATCTGATCGCATCCACTAAATGAAGCAGCCTGGAGAGCAGTTCCATACTCCCAACCTTGGGCATTGACATCAGCTCCTTTGTCCAATAACATCTGTACAGTCTGGCTATGTCCTGTATAAGATGCATACTGGAGGGCAGTTGCACAGTATTTAGCCTGGGCATTGACGTCAGCTCCTTTGTCCAACAACATCTGTACAATCTGACTATATCCACCAAGGGATGCAGCCTGAAGAGCAGTTGGATACACTTCTTTATCCTGGGCATTGGCGTTGGCTCCGTTGTCTAACAGTATTTTCACGGCCTCACTGTGGCCATTTTGAGAGGCCAGCAGTAAAGCAGTCCTCCCGCAACTATCATTCTTGTTTATCGTATCCTTCTCTCTTTTGATGATCAATTTCAACACAGAGCTATGCCCATTGAAAGCTGCCAGATGTACTGCATCCATTTTAGGCTCTGAGATTGAGAATGGCATAACAGCCTTCCGAAATACAGGGAACCATAATGCGAATCTCGCTGTGGTGCTGCTGTATATACCGTGTATCAGATTAACCATTTCTTGCTGCTGTAATGACGACATCCCTCGAACATGGGCGGCCCAGTGCTCTGCTGAATATGACAGAAAACAATGAATATTGTATTTGTTTTGTTCTTGTTGGTCTTCCAGGTCATCCATTTGCAAATATCGAATACAGATTTGCGACATTTCACTCTCGGCGTCTTGCCATTCGAACGAGTATTCTGAGGTAGGTTTATTGGCTATTTTTCTCCCAATAAGAAACTCCCTGGCTGTCTGGTGTATCAGATAGATCCTCGAGTTATTGATAAAAACAAAAAGCCCACACAGTTGGCATATCTTATTTTTAAGCCTGGTAGGGTCAAACCTAGCGGCTGCTGCGGTTTTTAGCTCAGGATTGTCAGCCACACCTAATGCCATAGACATTTCGTCTATCGTCAAAGGACGCCGTGCGCTAACAATAATCCGAAGGATCTTCTTCACATCATCTCTGGAACCAGGATGAACTCGATTGAGGATTTTCTCGTACGCAGCATTCACGGATGAGGGTACCAGGTTAATTGATTTTTCCTGGGGCCGTAAGCTACACCGAAATGTATTGTGGATATCATCGATTGCCAGGTATAACCACAGATACGTGCGGTGTTGCATTTGGAGAAGCTGGTCCTCAATTCGTTGCTTCATCTCATCTGAAAGTTGTGATGTTTCAGCCAGCTTTTTTACTTGCACTTTCACAACAAGATCAATCTCCCTGTGAATTTGGTCATTCTCCTGCTCCCCTTGCAGATGTATAGATGGAACTAAGTCTGTGATAGATTTGAAATTGTCCTGGATATCAGCATAGGGACGGCTGGTAACGAGAAATTTCAACCAGGTTTTGTGTGTTGATGAATTAGCTTGGCTATAGAAGTCCTTAAGTCTTTCAATCAGTTGGTCTCGGTCATTTGAGCAACATTCATCAAGCGCATCAAGCACACAAATAGTGTTTTGACACAGAGGATCTGATACCACTGCTATCAGAATCCGCCAAAGCTCGCTAGTCTCTTGTTGAAGTTTATCACCATTTTTCTCCCAGGATGGTACTGCATATCGTAGGAGACTTGGCTGTCGACTAAAGAGCTGATGCAATATTGCACACAGTGCTGTAGCAGGATTATTTTGCTCGTCATTATCCTTGAAAAAGAAATAACAGACTGACACAGTTGAATTGTGTTTTTGAAAATCGTCATCGATAAGCGACTTAGAGAGCACAGATTTCCCACAGCCAGGGTCAGCTGATATCCACAGAAGATCATTGCAGCCACTATCCCACCAACGGAGGTAATATGTGTTCTTCAAAACCCATTGGCATGTTCCTGGTACTCGACTGGGATTTATGTCCTTGAACTGCTCGTAGTTCGATACCTTGAAAACTTGGTGACACTTTGTTTGCTGATCTGTCAAGACTTGAGCTCTTTGTTCAGTGTGATGCTGTTTTTGTTGATTATATGCTTTATCCAATCGTTTGTTGGTGCCGTTGACTTTCTGATTTAAATGTTCTAGAGAGCCTAGAGAGTGTCATGTGAGCAAATCATATTATTGTTGAATACTAGGCGAATCTGATCATCACTTACAACAAATATCAGTAGCCAGGCTTTCTTGTGACACTTTTCCCTTTGGTATATATCCCAGCAGTTCTTTAGTGAATGATGCTGCTGTCAAAGCAGCATATCCTTGCCATTGCTTGTTTTTGTGCGAATCAGAATAATTGTAAATACCGCGGATCACAATGCAGGGGAAGTCCATCATTAACCCTGCCGCTTCCATTTCAAAACACAGTGCCCCTGTTTGTATGCGGAGCTGTTCCCTTGTCCATCCGTGGTGGATGACAGAATTTCCAGATGCAATTATACCATAGTGGGGTTGTGGCTCATTGTCCTCGCGCTCACTTCTGGCCTCCTCCCATTCTTTCAGACATCCATCACAGTTGTCTGCAGCAGCTGGATGGTCATGCTTGATCTGAAACAACCGATCGCTCTGTTGATCAGGTCTGCCAAATGTTTTCTGGGTTCTTGGGTTCCTCCCAATCGCATTTCGGATATATTCCGGATAGTGGGGTTCATCCGTAAGCTGGGTGGCCCTTATAGAACTGACGGCCGTTAGCAGCGATCTGGGGGGGCTGTTCAGAGATCCAGTTGGAGTAAATTTACGACCAGCTCCAACTTTGCCCATATCATACTGAAGCACACCTCCACAGGTGCCTGTTGGACAGCTGATCACGATATCACCAAGTCGTATGTCACTCTTGGTGGATGGAATTCCTCCTCCAATACCAACCATCAAGCCAATCCGTAGTGATTTTGAGAATGTACGGATCATGTTGTTTGCAACTGTAGTAGCTGCAGTATTGCCATATTGTCCTGCAGGCAGGCAGGCGATCACGATATGATGTTTGCCGATTCGTCCCAATGTATAGACATTCGGATCTGTTGTATCTTGTTCATCAAACATTTCGAACTTTTCATCAAGCATTTCCTTCGCTGCTGCTTCCTCGACGGGAAGAGCGCAGATCCATCCGATTTGAAAGTCTTCTCGTGGAGGATAAGACATTCTTGTTGTGGTCCAGAATATATTTATATACTAGTAATCTACTAATATTACCAATGAAAGAAATCGAAGGGTAGAGGTAAGGGTACTGTTGACTTTGACTCTACTTCTAGGAGGGGAAACTTGCCCGCAGTGCCCAGGTAAATATGTTAAAAGACCTTAGTAGGTAACCACTGGCACCTCTAAAATCAGCCTTGCCTAGTAAGAGCGTGACGACAAGATGGATGGCTCTGCCCGAGGCGGCAAGAGGTGAAATGCCATTGGTAGCAATTTACACCCCTCCATCCAGCTCCTTGTCACTACTTAGTACCCATAAGACTCGGATACGTGACTTCAAAAGTTGGAGTTTTCAGGGTCATTGGAACCTGAAGGCTCTCAGTATTCTTCCCAATGTATATAGTACTGCTCATGTGCAGTACACAGTGATCTTGAAATGGGTTCTGTTTCAACTTTCAATTATGCCCTACAGACTAGTTCAGAGACTAAATAATTTTCATCAACCCATCTATTCCTTAGTAAACTTAGATAGTGTGTTCTAAAGCTTGAATATCATACGGAGTCCATATATGGAGTACCTGTGGTGGTGTTACAGGTAGCTGGGATTTAATTGGCTTGTTATCCTCCCTGGATCATACAATGTCATTGTAAATGGAATTTATAGGAGGGAAAACCCCAACTTCAACCTTATTGAATAAAGCCCTTGTGAATAATCACTAGGTAGTAACTTTTTCTGATTTGAATTCAACAATGGAAATTATCTAATTCTTGAATTAACCAATTTGATTTTTTTCTCTCTCTTTCTCTCTTTATTTCCCCCTATAAGCTATAGGTTTAGAGTTTATAAATTGGGTTCACACCAACATATACCATGGATAAACTTGAATCTTCCCTTCATATTTGGCAGTTCCCCACTAATAAAAAAACAGAAAAGGTCCAGTACCAGATAGCATCCTGTCGGTGGAACGGTAGATCCTATGAAGCAATAACAAACGCTTTCTTCGATCAAGAGGAGACAAGCAAAGTGACCGCTAGTTGCTCGCAAATGGTTACCACTTGATGGAATTGTTCACCTTCAAACAAGCGTACACCGCTCTCCTGGTCTCACGTGCGACTCATTAAAAAACGAGAAGATGAAGCTGGTACCTAGTACTAAGGTCGGGTGCTAAGGTACTTACTAGTACTCCGTACGCTGGTCGGACACGTTGTTTACTGCCATACAACGCATCGACCGAAAGGGGAATAGCATGAGCCATGACATCATGCGGGCCAATGCTCTTCATTTGTTCAATCATCAGAGCCCCTGCAGTCCATCCAGAATCCGAGTCCATTCTCGACTGCCAATGCCAATGCCCAATCGCCGTTGGGCTCGCTCTTCGACTCGTGGCTAAGTACCTCTAACCATAGGTACTAGATAAGGTACCGAACACTTAGAACTCTACTCTCCATCTATCCACCTAGGTCGTATCACGTACCTAGGTACTCCGTACCTCCCGAGTCGTTGCCCGTTCAATCCCCCTTACCTGCCACCCGTTATACCCCGTGGTAGTGTTGGCCGGTATTTATTTTTACTAACCGTTGCTGTCTTGCATAACATTTCACTCCCAGCCCGTGTTTTTTCTTTTTCTTTTTCTTTTTCTTTTTCTTTTCTCTTTTCTCTTTCTTCGTGGACTACTATGCTTGGTTCCTACCTCTACACATTCCCGAGAACATCGACTAGAATTGCATGATGCCTCTGAATGCGGTCGCACTGAGTGTGGCCCTCACTCCTGCCGTAATCTCGACCTTCCTCTCTCATGTGAGACAACCTGGCCCTCCCTGATACTCCCGAGCGAGACGTCGCTCACCGTGGGAGAGTCAGCTAACAACAACAACTACGCGGCATCTAGTACTTGCATCGCAAATCCCTCCATCACAAGCCAAGCGTTCACATCACTTATGATGAAGGAGTTCGAATCTTTCGCGAATTCCTCGCCTATTCAGCCAAGCACTCCGTGGAGGACCTTCAATCCTTCACGGGCCAGAGAGTCCCCAATCCTCACTGGGTAAAGACAGAAAGGGTGATCATCCCCACTCAATACCTGTCATCTGCGGCAACCGCCCTGATCGACCAATTGGGCCCCAAGGGCTTATCACAGGTGGGAGGGCAAGAGTGGTGGCAATGGCGCGGATCAGAAGATGAACTGAAAGGCGAGTGGGTTGAAATGCGAAATGACTACAATGAGAGGAAGCGGACAGGAGGGCGCTATCCCAGCCAAAAGCGTATAATGTTCTACATCCACGGTGGCGCGTATTACTTTGGAAGCCTGGAGACGCATCGGTACCAAATGCAGCGTCACGCGAGAAAACTCAAGGGACGGGTGTTTGCACGGTAGGGTCCATCCTCCATGTTGTTTCACTGATGATCATGCTAATGGCATCCAGTGAGTATAACGTTCATTCTTTGAAATTTGATTTTCGAAGCTCGCTAAGTACGTTTGGTTGCAGCGCAATACCGTCTAGCTCCGCAGTTTCCATTCCCTTGCAGTCTACATGACTGCTTGGCTGCCTATCTCTTCCTTCTGAACGCGCATAAGCCCGAAGAAATCATATTTGCTGGAGACTCGGCCGGAGGAGGAATGGCGCTTTCGTAAGTGAAGTCCATCTTGAGGGTTCCGCACAGCTAATATTGGGGAAGCCTGCTAGTCATTCTTCGTGATCAAGGCCTTCCATTGCCTGCGGGGGCAATTTTAATCTCGCCCTGGGTTGATCTCACTCATTCGTTTCCTAGCATAGTGGGGGACAATCCCGGCGACTATATACCACCTTGCGGTTTCAGACACAAGCCTTCCGCCGCCTGGCCGCCGCCAAACACAGATGAGATGGATGCCATCAAAAAAGGCCTTGGGAAAAGACCTGCTACAGATAATAGTACGCGAGAGGCCATTCCTCCTAAGGGTAGCCGAGCAGAAGAGACGGCCGTGATGGGTTATTCGGTTCACGGACACTCTTCTGTCAGAGAACCGGTGAATGCGGCACACGAGCCCAGTAATCTCGAAATTCCCATCGACGGTAAGACCGTTGAAATCAAAGACCAGATCCATATGTACACGACCAACCAGCTCTTAACTCATCCACTCGTTTCTCCTGTTCTACAACCATCGCTTGGAGGTCTACCCCCTCTACAGATCCTAAGCGGTGGTGGGGAAATGCTACGAGACGAGCAATTCTATGTTGCTCACAAAGCAGCGAATCCGACTGCTTATCCACCCAACGACGCTTACCTGGACGAGCACGACCCAGAACGCGAAATCCTGCACAAATACGCCGCGACCCACGTCCAGCTTCAAGTTTGGGATGATCTTTGTCATGTTGCGACTACTCTGAGCTTCACTCATCCAGCGAAGTATATGTTTCGCTCAATTGCGCAGTTTGGAGCTTGGGCTCTTGCATGTGCTCAAGATACGGAGATAGATATTGTGGACGACACTGACATTTCGCCTACCTCCTCCGATAGCTCAGACAATTCCGATACCCCCGCCGATAATACTCATGGGGGAAGTTCGAAACAGTCTGTTGCATCGGTTGGAAAAGCTGGCGATCCGTTACCCCCCTTCACAGAGCACATGATTCGTCAAAGGGTCGACGAGAAAGGACATGTATATCCTCTGGACCCCGAATCTTCATACTCGGTCCTTCAACTTCCAAGCTCACAAGTCGGGGCTATCAATCCTGAACTAGTGAAGAAATGGCTCGCAGGGAAAAAGGAATGGGACGTCAAGTACGCCAAGGAAAAGCTAAATTTCCAGCGGCAACGAGTCAAAGAACTAGCCCACTGTTTTCAACAAGACTTTAAGGGCGAAGTCCCCCCTCCCAGTTCATTGGCGGCGCGAAGGTCTGCCCCTGGGGTCTTGCCGTCTCGAAGTGCCCGGAAGAGCTATGCCATGACGATGTGGAGCAATTGGGCCAGCAGACATGATGAGAGGAGCATCCAAAGAGAGTACCAGAAGGATAAAGATGGGCAGTCCAGGAGGACTAGTGTGGAGGCTGGACAAGCCGGAGCGTGCATGAAAGCTACTTCTCCAAATGAAGACCAGGTTAGCCATGCCAGCCAGAAATTCATACTATTGATTGCTAAGAAATACAATCAGCATACCTCACATGAGACAGGGAGCAAGAGTTCATCAGATACCCGGATTGAGGAAAATGCCCCTCGCAGGCCCAACGATCAGATTTCCTGTCCTATGATTGTCCTGCCCCCGTATGACCAGAAGAAGTTCACACATGAGAATGCGAGCACGCAAGCTGTTTTCCACGCGCGAGGTACTATCCCATCGCCTTCC
This sequence comes from Aspergillus coremiiformis, assembly GCA_009193565.1. Taxonomy (NCBI): domain Eukaryota; kingdom Fungi; phylum Ascomycota; class Eurotiomycetes; order Eurotiales; family Aspergillaceae; genus Aspergillus; species Aspergillus coremiiformis. The sequence continues at coordinate 112,763 of ML739068.1, read as the reverse complement.
GACCTGTCCGTATCTCGAACTAAACAGCGACCGGTGTCCCAAGCCGGATCAGGCACAATAAGAAGCGGCATCACTTCAGATGTTGCCGACGACAGCAGTACTCTCGGAGACAGATCTATCGCCGTTACTAACGCCGGCGTCGATGCTGCTAGTACTCGAGCAGTACGGCACTCGGTTGGAGTCATGGGCCTGGTCAATGATGGTGACTCAGCTTATCGCTCCATTGATATTTACTCTATGCCTCGCGACTCGGGTGATCTCGACACCACTTCCATGGGTGGGCTAACGGATGGAAACCTCTCTCGCCCAGTCTCTCGTCCCGGGCTGGCTAACCGAGATTTCTATAAGACTGCACAAGAATATCCCGCAGTTTGATGGTTTTGCAAAAGATTGCAAGGCGATGCTTTGTAATGACAATATTCGAACCTAGATGGTTTGGACATATCTGTTTTGGTTATTTTGTCGCTCTTTTGATTTTTCTTTTTGGTATAAGGCACACTTATCGTCAAGACAATATCCGGTGATACCTCATAGACACAAATGCTTACCTCTTATGTTTGAATTTCCTGTATTTGGTCTGTACTCATTTGGTTTGATATGTTGTCCCAATAATACCCCCAGCTTTGCGTCACCTTGTCTACACCTCACTTTCCCGAAGGATAACTACGATAGAGTTGTTACACACATAGACCACTCGCTCCTCCATCATGGCCTGAGCCGGGTATATAAATGCCTAGTATAATACAAAATCCTTAACACAAAGAGCAACCTGAACCCTGCCAAGAACATCCATCGTCACCGATCACCACTCAATCCCAACCTTCCTCGCCACCTTCTCCGCAACATCCAAGAAGGCCTTCCTTCTCACGCTTCGATCCTGAGTCTCCTCCGCCACAACAGTCGGCATGCCCCTATCTGCATCCTCACAAACCCTCGCATCAAGGGGAATGTCTCCTAAAAACTCAACCCCCAACCTCTTACACTCAGCCACGACACCCCAATCCTCACCACCATGATGCTGATGCATATGTTCTGACGCAGCAGCCTTCTCCCCGTGCGAAAAGATCTTCGTCTGATGTCCACACTGTGGACACGCAAAAAACGCCATATTCCTCACCATACCCAGAACAGGGACATCCATCTTCTGGAACATCCCATACCCTCTTACGGCATCTCGTAGAGCAATGTCCTGCGGCGTAGACACGATCACCGCGCCGTCGACGATTATCTCCTGGTTGATGGTTAATTGGACATCGCCCGTGCCGGGGGGAAGATCGAGGAAGAGGACGTCGAGAGGACCCCAAGAGACGGAGTGGAGGAGTTGATGCATTGCTTTTGTGACCATCAGGCCGCGCCAGGAGATGGGGGTCGTGTCCATTGGGATTATGGAGGGGTTTTCCGGGGAGGGCGTTGGTTGCGGGAGGAGGTAGCCCATTGACATTGATTTCAGACCGTAGTTTGTTAATGGGAGAAGGCAGTTGTCTGTATTTCCGTGGACGCTGTTAGTCTCGGGTTGGGCTTAGCTTGGGGGGTGGGTATAGATGAATGGGAAGCGCACTTTCGTCGAGTCGGGGTTCACCCGAGAGGTTGAGAAGGGTCGGTATGGATGGTCCGAAGATATCAGTATCTAGAATTCCTGTTCGGATTCCACGTCGTGCGAACGACAGTGCTAGGTTTACTGTGGCGTTGGAGCGGAGTTAATGTATCGAGTCGCGTATAGTTTTCTATGTGATGGGAATCGTCCGAATTGAATTGAAGCATACTACGACCCATGCGACGCAGGTGACATACCGGCAATCGTGGATTTCCCAACCCCGCCCTTAGCAGACGAAACGGCGATCACCTTCTTCACATCGCGAATCTTGCGCTTCTCCGGGAGTCCGCGACGACGAGGGAATGAGGGCGGCGTGCCGGAGCGAGGAAGGCCCTAGTAGATTTAGTATAAGCAAACCATTAGAACCCGACTCGGAAAAAAAAAATTTCAAAGAAAAGGGTTAGTATATACCAATGGGTTATCATGCTGCAAAGCACGAACCGTCGAGAAAAGTCTCTTTCGCAACATGTCAGAATCTATGAAACGAAGAATATCAAAAACAAAGGACATCCCACCCCCCCCGACTTATTATTTCATATTGCCGGGAATAAACCCTCACCGCCGGACTAACATACCCTGCATGGGAACTCCGCCAGCTCATCGGGAAGATTAATCCGCCACCGCATACCGACTTTTCTCCGGCAGAAAAAGAAAAGTTTCAAAAAAAAGAAAATTACCCGCGACGAAAGTGATATCGAGTTTGGTTTTGTTCCCGCAAGGAGATTCAAGATGGGGCCCAAGTCGCTGGCGGAGCAAATTGCTGAATTGGAGGATCCGACTCCGAAAGGTTGGTAATCTGAGGTCTTTTGTGTGTATTGTTGGGGGGGGGGGCGCTGCGAAGCTAAACTTGTTATGCGGGTGTAGATTTCGATCCCGAGGATTTGGAGCGCGGTGGCCCTGACAGTGATGATGAGGAGGATCGCGTTGCTGATTCGAATGCTGGGAGGGAGCATTATCAGGCTGTTGGGTGGGTTACTAGGTCTTTCCTTTGGTCTGTATATTGTCGCTGCTAATTATTTATATAAACAATAGCAAGGCGAAACTTCGCAAGCAGGACCCGATTACCCTGGGGAAGCAGTACGCCGGAGCACGAGTCAGTAGAGATGCGCTCGATGCTGAAAGCGACGACGATCCTTTCCGGGCGCGATCTAGCGAAGAGGAGGATGATAGCGAGGATGAAGATGATCTTGATCTAGGAAGCGATGGAGACGAGGATATGTCGGAAGAAAGTGATGAGGAGCGACCGCAAAAGTCCGACGCGGCTCAGAAGAAGGGCTATAAAGGAAGGGTGATTGAGGATATGAGATCAGATGACGATGAGGAAATTGGGAGCGACGAAGATTCGGAAGATTTTGACGAGGATATGGACGATATGCCCTCCGACCAAGACGAAGATGACGATGAGGACGAGGACGAAGACGAAGAGGATGAAGATGAGGAGCGCTCTTCTGCTCGTCGCGTGAAGTTCGAAAAACCCGCAAAATCAGATGATCGGGAGGAACTGCGCAGATTGATGGCTTCCGATCAAAAGACCATCACAGCTACCATATCTCAAGCTGCTAAGGCCGATGCAGTTAAAGGAAAGGCGGTTAAACAGCAGCGCGCGACGTTTGATGCTCTTCTGAACACCCGTATCAAGCTGCAGAAGGGTCTCACCGCGGTCAATCAACTGTCCGTCGCAGCCAAGGGGGAGGAGGATCTCGATGGCGAAGCTATCAAGTCTGCCGAATCCGCCGCTTTAACTCTCTGGACTACGCTCGAAGACTTGCGACTTGCTCTGGCGGACGCACAAACCCAAGACGAATCGAAGAAGCGCAAGAGGCCGTCGGCAGTCTCGCCAAGCACCTCTTCCGCTTCATTGTGGCAGCGTATGGTAGATCTTGAGTCCGACTCGGTTTCCCACCGCCGAGCCATCCTCGACAAGTGGTCACTCAAGGTGCGCGGGTCCAACGCTACAATCCCTAATGCTCGTGGAAAGCTCTTGGGCTCCGCCGCCAGCGGGCAACAAAAAATTACTGCCGTTCTAGATGCGCAGATTGCATCGGAAACCGGTGACCGCGCTGCCAAACGCGCGCGGAAATCCAATGCTAGCTCTACTGGCGATGACGACCAAGAGCCTATCTATGACGATACCATCTTCTACCAGTCTCTCCTCCGGGACCTCGTTGAGCAGCGCATGTCCTCTTCTGACGCTATCACCAACGGCATCGATACATTGCATATTCAGCTGCCTTCCCGAGGTCTTTCCGTCCACCCTGTGACCGGTATGCGCAAGGACAAAATTCAGAGGGATGTGGATACCCGTGCCTCTAAGGGACGGAAGATGCGCTTTGATGTCCATGAGAAGTTGCAGAACTTTATGGCGCCCGAGGCTCGGGGCTCATGGACTACCTATGCTTGTGAAGAATTCTTTGCTTCTCTCCTCGGAAAAACGGCAAGTGGGTTGCTACGAGAGGGTGATGATGAGGATGCTAGTGCTGCTGAAGAGAGTGACGAAGATCGCGAGGAGGGTGGATTGAGACTTTTCAGGGGTTAGAGGATGTGAAATCTTGCCAAAGAGAAGTTGAATAGTTAGGCTATCCAAAACGGTTGCATATATCCATACCAGATTTTCTAGAATATCTCCTTTTGTTTCTCCTTCTGCTGCCTTTTTGTTAGATAGTATATTGAGCACACTATTCGGATGATCTATTTTCTCCAAGGTGCTGGCTACATATGTTCCTTTTCCAGATCAATTTCTGCACTGTACAAGTTCAACGATCTAACAATCATATCCTAGTCCGACAAAAGTAGAAGAATAGTCCCTCGTCCGGCTTGAGGCTGTACTGTAGGATGAATGCACTGCTCATTCACCGAGTCACACTGGTCCAACAGAAAATTCAAGTTCCCCTCCCGCAAATTAAACGTTCCATCTGCCGACATTCATATAAAGATAGATATGGAGAGGATAGTGGTTTACCTCACAAAAGAGGCGGCGTCCAGAAGTGGAAGATTACGGTGGATTGTAAAAATAACAAGAGTATAGATTGTATCGGTTCTTAAAACTCAAGGGACTTTATACTGAGGATTTAAAATTATTTCCCGATCCTGTTGGCAGTAGTATCCATCATCTCTATCATAAGTCATAAATTGGCACTGGAAACCATTGTGAATGAATCCTTGGATTCGATGCATTTGACTCGCACACTTCACTGGCGCAGAGCGTTGTGTTCGCAAAGCAATGGATAGCGGCTTCTGTAACCACTTGAGACCGGATGTATTCGGTATTAAGGACGTTTTTAACAGATGACATCCTATTTTATAGCACATCCATCATGTCCCGCGGATATTTACCGGACAGTCTCATTCGGAATAGGAACTTTCTCGTGGTGACGCTACTTCTTTTATCGAAGAGTACCGTGGCAGCGTGGCGCCGTGACATGGTCGCGACCAACCGAAGTCGGTCTCTTTGGAAAGGCCCAGCATTCTTTCTTGGACAGCACGCTCCAATTTCGACTTTCTTTCTTCCTCTTCCTGGGGGGACAGGAAGTAGGGAAGTCCATTCCAATCCACGACCACGGCGCCGCTCACCGTGTTGTAGCCGGGAAGCGCGCTATTTGTGGATATAGGGTTGGGATACATCATGGGTCTCCACATTGATGATCGGCTTGATCGTCGTCGATGATGGTAGGATGCCCGACGACGTTGAAATTGGTAAGAGGGTGGCGGCGGGTCGATGTTTTGCCAATAGTATGATGGTTCTTGGGACGTCGAGCTGAATACGGGCTCCAAGCGTGCTGGGATGATTTCTTTTGTCGGTTGGGCGCTGTTGGGAGTCTTTAGGTCGGAAGCGAAGTCCCCGTCTGTAGGATAAACGACACAGTTATCCACACTCGGTCTGCCAGTGCTTTCAACCGTTCCAGGCGATGATGACGAGGAGAGTCGCGATCTCAAATGGCGGAAGATAGTAGGCATCTGGGGCTACTATCGCACTACTAGTGATATAGAACACCGTCAAAGCAGGGTATATATGAGTAGTATCGATAGTGGTATCACCAGTGATGAGAAGCCTGACTTGTTTTTGAAGGGCCCCTATGGTACTCCGTAAAAGTGACTATGAAGGAGGCAAGGGAAGTCGAGTGCGAAATATACTATATATAAATCGACGTAGGTTTTTACAAGTGCGACGTTTGGTGGTACGACCTGATTGGTAATAAATCTCGAGTGCATGCAAGACACTTAATTCTTACCAAAAAGAATCCACTGGAGGAAGTAGATCAATCAAGAATTGTGAGCAAGCAAGCAGGTTCTAGAGACTGGATTTATTTTCATGCATTGAGAGGTAGGGTTTGGCGATCACACGTAGAACCGCTTTATCGGGGAGCGGCAGACAAAAACAAACAATCTGCTGCTTTCTGCGTCGCATTGACAAGGATCACACACTGATAGGGGATCTCCGGGTCGGGGGTCTTAAATTAGAAATGGGTCAGAGCGGTCCGGGAAAGCCGTAAGACAATTTTATTATCCCGGTGTAAAGTGATCCGAGTATTGATTATCTTCTACGGAGTAACTTGGTACCTACGTACTAGATAAATTTGAGCTTGGTGATAGGTCACGACGGGTTAGGGCTTATGCAGTCATGAATCATGCTCAAAGTTCACCATCTCAACAAAACTCCAACACTCTAACTTCTGACTCCTGACCATAATTCTAATCCTGCCAGGCCCCACGCTAAGTGAGACATTGTCGGGAAGAAGAATCTGACTGCTCAACAAGTTCAAGGGAGTAAGTACACAAAAGGAAAAGAACTTGCTGACAGTATGAGTCAGTTGTCTAGCTGAGCCCTCTTTTCTCAGATAAACGACAAGGCAGAGGTCCAATAATCCAACGGAAAGAGTTTGATGCGCGAAAACACAAAAAAAAAAAACATGTCCAACTTTAGGGCATACGCGACATGGAAGAAAATACTTTACAAAGAACGCAAATTCAAGTTTGCCCGACACGATATCGGGCTCCTAATGTCAATCGCCCGGGACTCCATCGCACCATTACTTCTATCAGTGACCGAATCGATGTATTGGGATACATCTCAGTTCTTGTTTCCCCTTCCCTCGACAAGCTTTCGGCGGCATCCTGCTTTTATCTGTGTCGAAGTGTTCCGACTTCCTACAAATTTGATGGTTAGAGTCGGGTGGGGCAACAATTTGAAAGGCAAATCAACCCAACACGGTATCAACGTGGTGATACTCGTAGAAAAGACAATTACTCGAAACTCAAAAGCAACTAGACTATACCGAAAGCTTTCATATGCAAGAGAAGGACTCGGGTAACAGGGAAATGCGAGTATGATTCTTGCAATATGATATACTGAACGCTATTACTCGATCACAGACCTGTGAATTGATATCACTACCAAAAACTCACCTCGAGGACTAACCACCCCTGGACATTCTATGTACCTTACTACACTACTACAACAAATGCATTGTGCATAGGCTCGAATGTGCGATGTTCCAATTCTCGATCTCCGCACCAAATGCCTTCTGGTGCAGCAGGATTGACGGTACAGTTATACTAATTAAATGATCACTTGAGGGCCTAGGCTAGAAGGAAGACCATCTTACTTGCTCAAGCAAAATCTACCTTCTGGCAGAAGACATCGGAATTGTTGAACGGGTGTGAATCTGTTCATAATGGTTGTTGAGATATGAGTGATATGCAAATTTCCTCACACAGACATAACCAAGCTGCTCCCTCACCAAGGCCTCCTGGCCTACCAGTATGTTCTCTTACATTTTGAACAAGAACAAAGCCCAGCCATTAACAGAGAAGATGAGGAATCTCGTCGAAAGGCAGTGGCATGGAAGGGTAAAGAAACGACGAAGCTGACTCCAACACCCAGAGCTCAAGCTGCTCAATAACTCGGGCATGGTGACTAGAACCACCCAAAAGCCCTCATGTTGCCGGAAGTAAGTATCCGGATTTTCTACAAAATATAGGTCTCAAAAACATGGAGCCCTCTGGTGTGATAATGTCAACCAACCCGCATTCTTGAGTATAAAACAAACCTGCGGACATCGAGTATGATCTTCGGATCCATGCTGCAGAGATCGGCATATCCATTGTAAACCCCCCCCATATCAGTGGATCCGATGCATGACGAATCACCCCAATTTATGACGAAACCGATCGACGAGTGCGATTGTTTCTCCACACCAATTGCCGCCTGAATGTGACCTGAATTGTTAGACGCTTGGGCTTTATCCGAACGGCAAAAATGATATATATCCTGCAGATCCCTGAGAGTATAAATTCGTGCTGTTCCTACTAGAACTTGCCATCAATGATCAATGCTAATTGACAATCTCTGTATCGAATGTTTCTGCCAACAGCCAGCATTCACGGATCTACTCCAGCATTGATGACGAAGAAAGGACTGTTGTTTTCTATACAGGATGGGCTAAATACCCAGGAACTCTTGAGGTAGTCACCTACTTTCTCGATGATTCCCAAGATGCTTTCCGGACATGTTCAAGTGTCAACTCAGAGCTGTTTACTAAAGCCAAAACCGTCGCGCACCAGAAAATATGTCGAAATTGCTATTGGATTGACCAGTCAAACATATGAAGTTATTGATGTGACAATCCCTAATCATTCTTTTTAGTATCCGATGATACAGCTTACGTTCGTCACACAAAGACCTCATAAGGCCTTATGAAGGATGATCTGGTTGACAATGATATCAACATCGCAGAACAGCCATATTCTACCTGTATTGACTGTGATGATATTTGTCATTCCATCCCATGGGACTAACACTGACATAAATCTACTACTTACCCATCTGGAGTCCCTCAGTATCGAGCAGTGAATGAGGTTGAATCATGTATGCATAAAGAGTAGCCATACTAGCAGTAGTAGTTAATCTCTTTCAAAGGGCAACTTCAAAACGGTCACGGTGTTATAAGTGGTAAAAAGAATTCAAAGATTGATCGTAAGGCATCAGCCCTGGTGATTACATAAGCGGCTACTGCGGCCTCAGGTTGACACACCTCGTCAGTGACTCTCCCGAGAGTTTCGTTGCATCCAAACCGCTTCGCCGCTGCGTTTAGCTTTCCTTCTCCCTGTCCCTTGTCGTCCTGTCTTTTGTTCCTTCTTTCTCTTTCTCTTCTTTTCGCTTCATCGCCTCCTGATAGCCTTCTTCTCTTCAAACGCCGCCCCTAGATTATATCCTACTCATGGCTTCTGTATGTATTCTCTCTGTTGAACTTCTCCGCCATTTCTCTGCCGTGCAGATAGCTGGCCAACGTCATGGCACGCCTACCACGCGTTTGCACGCGCCAACAGAAGAGGCATCTCTGCTAACACCCTGGTGCTCCTTGTTTAGCCCCGTCCTCCACACAACTTCGGTCCGCAAGGCTATCCTCTCCCAAACGGTGCTACTGGTCCCGTTCCTGGCGCCACCCCTCTTTTGCCAAACAATGGCCGAGTCATTCAAAACGGCCCCGTCAGAGTCCTGTGCATTGCGGATGTTCGAGGTAGGCTTTCCTGTCCCATACTCTTGGAGAATTTTTGATGGAGAGGCACTGAGCTAACTGGGCTTTCTTTTCTCCGTCTGTGTTACGTAGGGAATCTGAAGTCTCTGAATGAGCTGGCCAAACAGGCCCGTGCAGATCATATCATCCATACCGGTGATTTCGGCTTCTACGATGATACGTCGTTGGATCGGATCGCAGAAAAGTGAGTATTGCACTTGAATGTCGAGCTTATCGCCGGATCAGATTACGTTAATGCCTTACTCTCTGGAATTGAATTCACTGACGGCTGGATACCTAAAATTAGGACCCTTAAGCATGTGGCCCAATACTCTCCCCTGCTTCCTGAAAATGTGAAGCGAACCATTGCACAAACTCCTCCCCAGCAGTCCATTAAGCAAAGATTCACTCCCGATCAGCTACCTCTATCAGAGCTTTCTATGTTGCTCGATAAGCGGCTTACGCTTGATGTCCCTGTATACACCGTCTGGGGTGCCTGTGAAGATGTTCGGGTGCTGGAGAAGTTTCGTTCTGGAGAGTACAAGGTCAATAACCTTCATATCATCGATGAAGCCAACTCGCGCCTGCTGGACATTGGCGGTGTCAAGCTCCGTCTGCTAGGTTTGGGAGGCGCCGTTGTTATGCACAAGCTGTTCGATAACGGCGAGGGCAAGACCACCATTGCCGGTGGCCAAGGCACCATGTGGACGACTCTTCTGCAGATGGGCGAACTAATTGATACAGCAAATCGTGTGTACGACCCATCGGAGACCCGCATCTTTGTCACCCACGCGTCGCCCGCTCGTGAGGGCATGCTGAATCAGTTGTCCGTGACCCTGAAAGCCGATTTCTCTGTCTCTGCCGGTTTGCATTTCCGCTACGGCTCGTCTTACAACGAGTTCTCTGTGAACCCCTCCTTGGATCACTATCGGGGCAAGCTGGCCGCATCGAAGGCTTCCTTTAACGATGTTTGGGAGACGGTGCGCAGTGAGGTTGAGGCTGCAATCGCCTCCAACGAAGCTCAGAAGACGCTGCTAGACAATGCTCTCGAGGTGGTGCAGAAGATGCCTACGATCGCTAACGGTGGGAACCCATTCGGTGGACCTACCGGCCCCGGAAACGCCGCTGGCCAGGTCGATGAGAGTGCTTTCAAGAACATGTGGAACTTCAACCTCGCGGATGCAGCGTTTGGTTTCCTAATCCTTGAAATCGAAGCTGGTCGTATTGCGACGGAAATGCGCGCTCAGGGCTTCAACTTCGCACATCGTAGCGGTAAAGGCCCTGTACCTGCGGTTGCTGGACAGCCTAATCCTCCTGTGCCTACCGGTACTCCTGGTGTGGCTTCCCCGGCAGCCCGTGCTGCCATTCCTCAGTTCGGCCAGGCCCAGCCCGTTCCCGGCCGCCCTGCCGTCTCTCAACAATCCCAGCAACAACAGCCGCAGCCTCAGCTCCAGCAGGGACAGACCAAGGCTCCGAATGCTGCTCCTGCTCGCACTTCTCCAGTTCCTGTTATTCCCAAACCCGCAACTCCTCAACCCTCCGGCCCGGTCACCTCACACCACGCTCCTGCTTCACCTGAAAGGGCGGTGACTGCTGAGGCCAACGGCACCTCACAGCCCGAGAAGCCATCCGAGTCGCCTATGCCCAGACCTGAAAAGAAGCAGAGCAACGGACTATTCGTTTCGAACGTTGACAATGAACAGGCGGTCCGTGATCTGTTCCCTGAGGAGGACAAGGTCAAGATGATCAAGGTCGAGAAATGGGGCAAGTACAACCATGTCGTGATGTTCCACTCTGTTGAAGAGGCCAAGGCTGCTCTCGATCGCCAGCCCCTGGAGCACAAGAAGCCCACGCCTGCGGGCCAACCTCGCAAGCCTAACATCAAATTCTTTGAAGACCGTGGCAGCCACCGCGGCAATGCTGGCACGTGGCAGAGCAGCAGCCGCGGAGGCACCACTTCTCAGCGTGGATACCAGAGTGGCGGTGCTAGTGACAGTGAAGGAGGACGGGGACGTGGTGGATTCGGCGGACGTGGCCGCGGCCGGGGCGATCGTGGTCGGGGCGGACGTGGTGGTCGTGGTGGTTTCAACAAGGGAGGACCTACATCTGACTCGCCTGCACCATCATCGACGCCATCTGGTGAGAAGCCCGTCGCAGCTGGCGATGCCTAAGCTCAACTAAGTCGGTTTAACGTGTTTCCTTGATTTCGTCGAAAAATCTTTATGCCTTTTTCTTTCTTTTTCTTTTTTTGCCGGCCATGTCTTCACATTCAATTTTTCTCCACCGTGTGTTCTGTTCCAGCCACATGGGTCTCATATCTTAATTTTTTATTCTTGTGATATGTTCCTCTTTCCCATTTTCTTTGTTTTCTTCTGAGCGAGATGTACGTGAAACACTACACTTCATTTCCTTGTTCCTAGTAGACACTCATCATCGATCGGACAGGATTATTTGCCCCAGGCTACCGGACGGTTGTTGGTGCGGTTCAGTGCAGTGCAGGTTGAGCTGAAGATGGTGATGATGAAAGGGAAAGAGAAAAAGCGACGGACCAAAAGAGCAAAGAAAAAAAAATCCTTAAAAAAAACAGCGTCAACATTGAACGCAATTTTTTGTATTTTAAACTTTTTTTTTCTTCCTATTTTCCTGGACGCACCAATATCGATACCCTTGTAGCTTCGTTGTTCCTTGGGCTTTAAGTATGGATTTTATAGTCAAGTTTTCTTACTACCTACTTATACTAGGAATTGTGTCTCGAACGGTTCAACTTCAATCTGATTAATCCTATAGGGAGCTTGTAGGTGCTGGAGCGGAGAATCGGAGAATCGGTCCCATCTCATATCAACAGTAACCATTCCCTTAATAGTATTAACAAAGATAGAAAGGAATCATAAATAGGTACAACCATCGTAGCCCGTAAGTATATAAAAAGAGAGTCCCCAGACCCCAGATATGACCATATCCATCAACACAGAACGCAGATGCGCCTCATCCAAAATTTTGTTTCACAGCCATTCGTCCAGCCAACAAAATTACTGTATACCGGCAAGGGGAAACAAAGTATGCATGGTCTGAGTGTTGGTGCACATTCTTTCCAAACGGAGACCAGTAAATGAGTTTCTGGTCAAACTGTGCCTCCCCGTTCGCCTTGTACAATCCCAAGACCAAGAGAATGCAAAACGAAGCAGAAAAGACAGTTACATCACAATTACATATCGTCGGAGAAAGCTGATTCCAAAACAAAGGTAGACGGTACATATACCTGAATGAATATGACTCAATTTTGCGACTATGATAGCTTCCAAATTCCTGGTTCGTGATGACGTTAGTTGCAGTGTCGTATCGTAGATATGGGGTATCAGAATCTGCAGCGCGAAACTGCGACTTATATTCAAATGGCGAAATCTTATTGGACGCGGCCCATGATATCTTCCACATCCTTTTGGTTCACAACTACGCCACCCTCAGAGCACCGGGCCTTTGTACGTAGCTCGGAGCAAAGGTTGTCCACGTCGATTTCGCCATTGCGGAACTTCTCCATAGACTGCAGACGATCCCTGTAACAGATAAAGTTAGTATTCCACGCTAGAACGATCGGACGTCCGTCAAAAAGTTAACATACCAAATCTTGGTGCAAGACAACATCTGTGACTTGTCCTCGCCAGGAACCACTTCCTCATCCAACTTATCGTCGATCGCGGCAATCAAATCCTTCTTCGGTGCATGCTGGTTGGCCACCTCATTGAAATTATGAGATGGACTTCCCAGATCCGGCAATGGGAAGGCATCGTCAAAGAAAGTGCCGAAGTCCTGCGATAGGATTGCGTCCTGGGGTTCCCGCCAGTCTCCAAACAGCACCGGATCGAACTGACCTCCATTCTGCTGGGCTAGAAGGTCAAGCCCAGGTCCAGGTGTCTCCTCAGAGTTGCTGCTCGGTTGGTTGGGGGTGCTCGACACGCTCTCGCCTCTCACAGCTGGAACAGGGTTATTGATATTGCCGCACGCCATACCTAGTTGTGCGCAGAAGGATTCCTCACCGTCAATGGTTCTATAAGTACAAGCATGATGATGACTCTGGACACTGTCATTGAGCTTGGTGGCGGGCGAGTTTGAAATCGGTTCTGGCGAAGTGCCATTAGAAGACAGCAGCTGACTCTGGTGCGAGTCAGACGAGGACGACGGAGAATCAGAGGTAGAAGTATCATGTGACGACACCGGCTGCTGTAAGATGCTGTACACCGCTGGAACATTAGGCGAGGAATTATTGGAGAGGGGATGGGGAAATCCGTGATGGACCGAGCCGTTGAGCGATTCCCGGGTCAAGACCCCTGGAACGTGGGAGTCCCTCGTTGCTGGGGAAGAACCATCCTTGGTCTTGTTCTGGTTTGACTTGGTCAACGGGCCGTTGAAGATGTGCCCTCCGGGAAGATCTCCGAATTTGGGGAAGTCGAACATGAAGTCGTTATTGTTGAGGCCGTACAGGCCCCTAGAGTGAGCTCCTGGGATGGCACTCATGGCAGATATTCCACTTCCGCTAGTCAACCACGAAAGACGCTTGCGGTACTCCTTGAGTTCCACCTGCAAACGCTCAACTTGGGCCCGCAGTAGTCCGTTCTCCTGGTTTGCGTCTTCCGAGGACTTCTGCAACTCGTCTACCTTAGTCTCCAAGTCCTTCAAATGCTTTTCCTTGCGCTCACGGAATGCCCGCTGCGCCGCACGATTCTGCGCCTTGCGCTTCTACAGAGCATGTTAGTGAAACAAACTCGGTCAATCTACTCCACAGATTCCGATGCATACCGAAGTAGGCTCTGAAGTCAGCGGCTTTCTTCCCGGTTTCTTCGCTGCTTTGTCTTCGCTTTCTCTGCGTTTCTTCCCTGACTCTTCGTTTTCGTTGTCCGACAAGTCTTTTCGCTTCTCGCCAGCCTCGTGTTCCTCGGACGGTGGGAAGCCGTCCGGTAGGTCTCCAATTAGATTCTCTGAGCCCTGGAAATCGAAATCGAGTTCGGGATTGAAATCCAGGAAAGGGCTCTCATCATCACCGTAACTTAAACGACCTGAGTTGCGGTGTGAGTGATCGAATGTCGGTGACATAGTAAAACTGCCAGACGACATGTTTCCGGGAGTGCTTTCCGGGTCTGTCTTCCTTTGAGATCTTTGCGTATCGTTCTGTTGCTTTTGAGGGGTTTGGTTTGAGGAAAGAGCGGCAAGAAGGAGGTCTTGCTGACCGGGAGAGAGGTAGAGACCTTGATGATAGAGGGTATTGTAATCGGCCATGATGGTTATCGTATCCACCAAAGCAGTGAAAATTAGATGGGAAATGCGGAGACACACACGCCGAGATCACTTGTCCGTCGAGAGTGATCTGGAATGAGATCCGATTTAAGGCTCAAGACCCGACTAGGCTGTTTGAACGATTGTGACAGTGAGGTCGGGCTTCCCGCCCGTTCGTCGTATCGAATGAAACAACAGATGAGGAAGGATGTCGGCGCGATATATGACTCAAGATGATAGGTAAAGAGACGTAGGCGTGAAAGATGTGGGTTACAGTCGCTGATGGAGAACGTAGTCAAGTACTGGAGAGAGGTTCTTCCGACCACCGACTCAAATTGAAAGGAACTGGCAAAAGAAGAGGGTGAGGTGAAAAAAAGTGCTGGTTCACGGTACGATGTGCAGATGAGGAGGGGCTTGAGAGGAGGCAAATGAGGCTAGAAACGGGGGCAGTACGTGGGATTAGTCGGTAGGGAATGGAAGTTGGAAGTGGAATTACGGAGTCCGTCAGATCGATTGGTGCCTAGTTTCAGGGGGACCAATCGATTAGGAGGATAATTGCAAAGAAAAGAGGATCAGAGAGGATGAAGAGAGAAGAGAGAGAAGGAGTCAGTCGTACGAGGGGGGATTTGCTAGCTTGGAAGGCTCCCAGTAGTCGTCGCCTTAACGATTCGACAGAGCGGCAGCAGGTTTGGACGTTCATCATTGGCGGCCTATTGTGAAGGTTCCGGGTCGTAGCCAATCCGATCTTCCCATTGTGGACGCTGTTTTGTGATTACTAGATTACTGCTTAGAAATCAGGCCAGACCCTCTTCTTCCAAGGTTCCTTTCGGATTTTCTGCCACTTTCCAATCCCGTCCCTTTGCTTTTTTTTCTTGTCTCTCTCTTTTTTTTACCCGCCACTCAGCAAATCTCATTCCGGAAAGTCTCTCCACTCGGACATATCGGTCGACAGATAAGATAAATGCGTCGTTGTGGAGATCTCTACGGAGTACTCCGTACGGAGTACCTTCCTCAGGTTCTTCTTTTACCCTTCGAACAAAGATACTCCAGAGAAAGTGGCATGGATTTGATTCAATACTAAGGAGTACTTCATACTCTATCAGCACTCGTGATCATCATCGGGATTCTCTTCAAGTTGGGGGTCCCTTGCAACTTGATGATTAAAGAATCGCTATTATACACCGTACCTCCGAAGTTGGTTGACTTTGTCTCATGTAGATTGACAGATTTGGCAAAAGAAGCTTAGTTTAGAAGTTGCTACATTAATTCAGAACATGTTGGCAGTACCTACGGAGTACGGAGTACTCCGTATGTACATCTGGACCTTCCCGTCAGCTTCTAAACTTACTTAAGGTGGCGACGGGCTAATTGACTCTGCACCAATAGAGATGAATGATCTTTTCTCTAGTGACATAAATCAATTGAAGTTCTTTACTCTCTGAAATCATTCCTAACTCCAACCAGTGTAGTTTGTAGATTTCCAAGAAAATAAATTAAGCTAATGGAGAGATCCACTTCCATTGACTGAACTGCAAAAAGACATCCCATGAATGATCTGGCGTGCATCGACCCTTGCAGATGTTGCCGTCACGTGGAGCGCTAAACTGCAAGAGGAACCGGTACTATCTTATCCCAACTTCCATTCTCTTTTGTTCTTATCTTGCCATCCGAAATAGCGCAAAGCTCAACGTTGGTCTTTCTCGGTCGCCTCTTTCTCTTTCTTCCCCCCTTATCTTCCCCCTTCTTTCAATTCACTTGCTTGGTTTAGAATTGTCCGCTTTTCGTACACCCTTGAATATTTCATTATGTCGGACGTGGCAGCTCTAGAGGCCGAGGTCAGGGAATTCAAGCTACAGGTATGCCATCCGGAGGACGGTCGAATTTCCATCTCTAACCCTATTGGCGTAGCTTGAAACCGTCCAATCGAGTTTGCAGTTAGATCCAGACAATACGGAACTGCAAAGCCTCAAAGTTGAGCTGGCAGAACTGATTAACCTCACCGAAACCTCCATCGCCGAACTCAAACCTGTCGCCCCCTCCACCTCGAAACCATCGTTCCCGGTAAAAGAGCAGGGATTCCGGGATAACTACTCAGCTCCTCAGACGAGCTATCGCAAGCCAACGGTCGAGCAGACCGAGGAATCCACGTCGTCAACATCTTTCTCCGTGAATGAGCACGTTCTCGCCCGCTGGGTTTCGGGCGATAACTCCTTCTACCCTGCCCGCATCACCTCCATCACCGGCTCTTCCAGCAACCCCGTTTACCTCGTCTCTTTCAAGTCTTATGGCACTGTGGAGTCGTTAACTGCAAAAGACCTCCGGCCTATCTCTGGCAATGATTCGCGTAAGCGCAAGGCTGATGGAAGCTCAGGCAATTCCGCATCCCAATCCCCAGCACCTCAACTGCCAACCTCGAGCGTGATCTCTGCAGCTGCAGACATCAATCCCGCATTGGCCAACCAGGCCCGAAAAGAGCCGAGTAAGGTTAGCGACGGCGCCGCGCGTCCCGCAAAGGCGCCTCGGAAGGTCAAGGCCACCCGGGAGCTTGAGGAGGGGAAGATGAAGTGGAAGGATTTTGCCAGCAAGGGAAGGTTGGGACGGAAAGACAGTATGTTCCGAACGGGCGATGGTGTTAATGCACGAGGTACGTTTGGCCCTCCCTTGGTGCCCGGCAGGCAGTACTAATCCTTTCATCGGCAGTGGGGTTTACCGGGTCTGGTCAAAAAATGCGGAAAGACCCTACCCGGACGCGACACGTTTATCAACAAGCCGAAGATGAAGGCTACTGATTTTGTGGTTCAGGTTTTTTCGGAGGGTTCTTTCATGACATGATGGACTTGGTTTCTTTTCTCCTTATTTATGCTGTTTTGCGCAAGTTATCTATTGTTCCCATTACTAACAGGCTATTGGTGGCAGATAAGTCATCTCATGGTTGTCGAGGCATGAATAGTCGTACATAGAACGCGGCTTCAAGATATTGGTGATCTATTACCCTATGAGTGTCCGGCGTCCCTCCTGCACAAGATCATTTCTAATACGCCCTCCTGTTAGGTATTCTGATCCATCCATCGCAGCATGGTTCATGATTGCCCAACGTACTGGATATGTAGTAGTTGATTCGACAGGGCAATACAACTTCTGAAGAATCAATAACTAGTCTTTGCACAACAATGTCAATGTAAAGCTGTAACCCAGCGAAAACTTTTTCCTTCCAAATATATAGCCCGGCACTGTTTGGTTCCTAGCATTTTTGTCCACTCGAGAAAAAAAAATATGATGCTAGTTAAGTTCATCGTAACGATTCCTTTCACCCTTACTCTGCAATGACACAAAACATTGGGGGTCAATGCAAAATGACGTTTTGTATCAAAGAATTAGAGTACTACTAGTAAGGCGTAGGGATCGGGTTAAAGAACTTCTCAGATCACGATCTCGTGCATGGTTGAGAAAACAGAACGGTTGATTTCATTCTAGTGAAGCACATCATGGCTATGTAGTGTTCTAATACTAAAATCCCGAAGAAATATAAAAGGCGACCATTCTCTATACAGGCCGAAAAGAAGTTAGAGCACCAGTTCTTGATAGAGAGAAAGAAGGAAAATGAGAGTGCACATCGCTAGGTTATCTTATATAACTCTTACCAAAGTGTATATGTCACGCCCGAGCATCTTGATAAGTCTCTCTCAACGCTTTCAGCGCCCAAGAATATGGTCCAGAATACCGCGCATTTGTATCACCATCGCACCACTCTGACTCCTTCTCTTCTCTCTCTAGCACGGCAATCAGACGCTGCACAAGGATCTCTGAGTTTTGATGGTCCCCCGCTGGTGCTCCTCTTAGATCTTTGAGCATAATCGCGCAGCTAACCACGTTGTGCACGAAAGCCCACGATCGACATACGCTGGCCGAAAACCGGTGGAGATCAAGGAAGTTCTCGATGGCCTGCATCGCCCGCTTCGTACACTCCGCCGCAGCGCTATCATGGAAGGGAGAATCAGGCTCCACTTCATTCAAATAGACTCGGTTGAGTCTGCAAATACCGTATCCCAGATGAACTCCAAGAGCTAGCCGTTCCAGATGATCTTGTAATGATGTGCACCGTGCCTTATCGGTGAGGAATGGTGCGGCATCATCCCAGACCTCTTCTAGCTGTCGTTTGTACTTGAGTGCACTCTGCCGTAGATCTTCGAGATTTCCAGCGGTCTCTTGCCGTACTTTGTTCAGTAGGATGTTGCAAACCGTGAAAATAGATTCCTGAAATGAGAGGCCTTCAGGTTGTTGTCTATACGGAATGGGGCAACTCCTTGCGATTGTAGTTTGAGGACGGTCATATGTGAACGACAGAAATGTATCTTGCCAAACGAGTGCCCACCTGATCTAAAATTAGATATGTAATAAGGGTGTCTGGAGCGAACATACCATAATTTGTTTCGCTGAAATTGCTCGGACGCCGGTAGAGACAGTGATGCTTCATGGAGACCGATACTCTGAGCTAACCGGATGGTTGTACCTAATCGCAGTCAGTACAGAAGCCTAGAGGTAGAAAATTAATCGCTTACCCATCAGTATCCATGCATTGTTGGTGTCCAGATTATTGCGCAAACAGTATCCAATCAGTGCCATCGCCTGGATCTGGTCCAGCTTGGTATGGCTGAAAAGGTTGGACATGCGCAGGCATTGGAAGGAAGAACTGACTGCATCGTTTTGTATGAGCTGGCTATTCCAAATGGAACGATAAGGGGTCACCATACGCAACACTTTCGACCGTAAGTCTCTCTCTTTGATCGGATCATCCGAAAATTGCACACCACATGCTAGAACAGCAAATAAGAGCGCCAGCCAAGCAAAATTGGGTTCGTTGCCTTCAGTAGTCTTAGCTTCTGGAGATGCAGCTCGCCGGTCTAAAAATGCAAACAAAGCAGGGCCGAACTGGTCAACAGTCACCAGCGCTGGGTAAAATGGATGCACAGTTGACTGGTAGGCTTGCCAATAACTAGTGTAATTAACAATAGGTGAGAACGATTGTTACAAGACTGGAATTGTCAGGAGAGAGACGCGTACCGAATAGTATCCGAATCATCAGGCAACGTCTCACAGACGCTCTTGAGTGTCGGCTCGGGCCCCCACATATCGGTAAAAGGATACGCCCGAGGCACAGCCTGGTCGATCAGCGTATCGTGCAGCATCATATTCACCGCTGCAGATGGCCGCGGACACCCAGATGCCGGAGGCGTGTCAGACTTGCTGCCCAGATAAACGGTGCTGCCTGTGGAATCCTCGACAGAACAGCGTCCGGGGGATTTACTGGCCGGTCGGGTATGCATTTGACCGGAGTTGCGACCCTCATTTGCAGAATACGGGGTTTGCGACGTCGCCATGACCGTCGCGTGTAGGTCCGCCTTGAGCGAGGTAATTTGCTCCTCGATTTTCTCCAGTTTGGAGATGAGAAGTATGGGATCACCGGATGACCGGGATTCTTCGATGGTTTGGTTTCTATCAAAACGTCAACTAGCTGTCGATCATTGACGAGCGGAACATACAGAACATCTAGATTCAGTCCACGTGCCGCGTTCGCCTCACTGCTGGAAGGAGTTGGTACACGACATAACTCGCTATGGTTGCGCCTGACACAGTTGGAGCATGGTTCTTTTCCATCACAACGGACCTTACGGTGCCTGCAAGGAAAACAGGACCGAATACCGCGGGTCTTGCGTTTATTCTTGAGCAGTTCGCGGACCACAGCCGTGTCATACGGGTAGGCGTTTTCTGCCATGATGAGAGCACGTCAAAATGGCTTTACTTCATAGTATAATTTCTCTATGGCGTGTGGAAGTTCACAGGATCCATTGTGTGATGGAGGAGCAGTCAGTTGGTGGAGAAAGGGAATGGAACTTGGAAGTTGAAGCAAGCAACTTGTCGGAAGCTAAGTGGGGACGCAGTTTGGGTGTGTACGCAGTACGGAGTATGCAGTACGGAGGTATTGGTATTACCAATCCGTGACATGACCGTCACAAATTGTCACCTGCTAATCCATATTGGGAAGGCCCTTTTTAATTTAGTAAGTACGGAGTACGGCGGGGAGTACAAATCATAATAATAATAATAATAATAATAAATAAGCTACGCTTACCCTCCTCCTCAGTTGGTTCGGAAATCTCAACATCATATTATTTTCTAAGCTAACTAGTACGACGCTGCAGGTGAGGTGTAGACTCGGAATATTAGATAAAAGGTAAGTTATGCAGTAGGAGGAGGGGCAAATCCTGATGTACTCCGTACGGAAGAGATGGAGATACCATCCATCCACAATCGTAGTACCGGACTGTTCCGGAGGAGGCCAGGAGGGCGATAATATCATAATATTAACATCCCGATAGATTGAGAACTTCATTCTGATCTTACAGGGGGGTGAATCGTACATCCTAGGTATAGATGTGGCGGGTATCTCGCTGACCGAGTCGTGGAACGGCTATAAGTAGTAAATATCATTCTATTTGATATCAGGACATTTTGATTCTGTATATTGACTCAGGGACCCTGAATCCTAGTCTCTTGTTATTTGTACAGTAGAAAGTACTTAGTACAACTCTTAATTCATCTTTGACTCTCATATCGACCAAGAGACGTCAAGGTGGTTACGATATATAGATATGATCTGAGCATCATCCTGTTGAAGGTCTAGATTTTTCAAGGGGAAAAGGGAAGTTTCAACAATCCCCTTGGCATATGATATTTTAGAAAGACCCTGTCTATCATCATATGCTTCATTAACGTTCTGGTTTCGTTTCACTAAAGTTATATATCAATTCCCATGCCTGAGTTCCTCTCAAACTAGGTTTCCCCGCCACAAACTGAGGAGATTCCAACCCGAGTTGAATTCCAAACTCCGCAAGCCACCATGAAAATCATTCGTAATCCTTCACATCCATCCATACAAATCAATCCAGACAACATGGATTTCCATGGCTCCGATCTAAAGATCATAACAGAATCAACTGAATGCAGCATGACTTGGCAATGATGGAATGGTTACAGCATCGGCTAATGTCTCCTGTGTTCTCTCCATCCTTTACTTCAACTATAGAAAACCTTCAAGAACCTCCTTGTAAAACAAAAAAAAATAATAAATTAAAAAAAAAAGCCATTGCCCAAGTAAAAGAAGACACTAGGATCATGGCCACTCACACCACCGCCAAAAACAAACCCATTCCCATCCGTCTCATAACCTATAATGTCCGCACAATCCCCTGGTTCACCTTTCCCCCCGAGAAACCTTGGAATATTCGCAAGAGCCACATCATCAACCAACTTGACTTCAATACAATCCATAACCCCGAAGCCGTCATCTGTCTCCAGGAAGTTCTCCACAGCCAATTAACCGACATCCTGACCGGCATCAACACTGCGCCGGACGGAAAAAGTCAGGAGGGAGAAGAAACCTGGAAACACATCGGGTGCGGCCGAGATGGCGATAAGAAGGGCGAGTACTCGCCCATTCTGTACCGAACCAAGATCTGGGAGGTGGAATGGTCCACGACGCGTTGGTTGTCCGAGACGCCGGATACCCCGTCCCGTGGCTGGGATGCGGCGTACAGACGGATTGTGACGTACGGTGTTCTTCGCCATCGGGGGACGGGGAGGAAGATTCTGGCAATGAATACCCATCTGGATGATCGAGGACAGGTGGCGAGATTTGAGAGTGCGAAGTTGATTTTGGGGTGGATGCAGGAGGTGTTGGCGAAGGAGTCTCTGGATGGGGTTTTCCTCGGTGGGGATTTTAATACGAATTCCCAGGAGAACAACGATGCGTTTGGGGTTCTGACGGCGGGTGTTATGGTCCATACGAGGGATTTGGTGGATGGTGAGAGGCGTTACGGAAATGTCAATTCTTGGACGGGCTTCAATGATAACCCCATTGATGATGCACTTCTTGACTATGTCCTTGTTGGACCTCGGAAGGGGGACCGCGTCCCGTGGGATATTCGAGGATATGGCATTCTAACGAACCGGTTTGACGATGGGATTTTCAGTTCGGATCACAGGGCAGTTGTGGCGGATGTGGAATTGGTCGGCTCTCCAAAAGAACTTTGAGGATGGATAGTCAGTAATGGATGTAATAATTGACGCATTGATTTGGTTGCTTCTCTTGAATTGATCGCCTCGTGAAAACGCCAAAGTATTGAATCGTGCTAGCCTACTAGTATATTCATCGGGTTTATGATCATTCTCACAATTTAGGGTTATTCGCAGAAGATAGGAGGCCCATTATAACAAACCGAATTGAAAATGACAGCCTGCAGATATACCACTAAGAGAAAAGCAAACAGTAGTCATCGCCCATCAAGATAGTACAACAGTAATCCGGGTATGCTTTACTTTTGTAAAGTAAGGAAAACCGAAAGAAATGCAACGAAAGAGAAAAGCCACGGAGCGGATTCGTCATCCATAGAAAGTCGTTTAACAGTCATGCAAATCGCAAGAAAGCCCATCCCAGACAGGCAATCAACCAGACGCCGCGCTCAAGGTAAACACAATCCTTCCATAACATACGCCCAGTAAAACAGCCAAACTAGATGCCGAATCCCATCCGGCCCGTGCCTTTTGAGGGCCACCTTTTGACGGCGACCTTGTGCCCAACCCTCGTGTGATCATCGTTATTCCGCTGAAGCGGCATACATATTCGTACAGTACATGGCACGCACAACAATAATAGTACAGGCGAAAGGAAGCAAAGACAATGGCCCAATATCAATCGTCAAAATAGAAAGGGAGAGAGAGAGAGAGAGAGAGAGAGAAACGGGGAGAAGGAGATAAAACCCAAGCAACATCAACGGGTGAATTCGGTCCATACGGTGGTCAACCAACCGCCTTCCGATGGCATGTCCCCCGGAAGTTGGTCATACTCACATCCCTCCAGGAAGGCTAGCACGTCATCCCCTCCCAGACTCGTAGACCACAAGCTATTTGACGTGAAGCTTTCCATTCCATCTACTGTTGCTGGCGGCGAGGCTGTTGGGTGCACTGAGCCGGGTAGCGGCAAGAGCGGAAGACCCTGAGACGTAGCTGCGTTGATGGGTGGTAGGGACTGACTGTATGGTGGTGGTGGCGGTTGCTGGCGAGAGCTCAACCATTGATTCAGGGGCTGAAGGCGACCAGACTGCGAGGCGACTGCGCTATATTGCGACGAGGCTGCGCCCGCCGTTGTGGAGGGCGGGCCCCCATAGGACCCGGTCGGGCCAATGACTGGAAGAGTAGGCGATGAGTTGTTATACAAAGGCCCATCAGGATGATGCTGTAGCGACGGAAGCGAGAACGGAGACTGGGATTGCAAAGATCGGCTGGGAGGCAGTGGGAGGCTGGGGCGTCGCTCACCATCTGGTCCGGGCAGGGGCATGCCTGGACTGTTGATAGGCACCCAGGACTCACGGCGTCCACCAGCGCCATCTAGTGAGGCTTCTACAGTTTCCCCTGGATCACTGCGAACAGCGTTGCTACCAGCATCGCTGATGTTGGTCACCCGATCACTCACTCCAGCCGCACCATCTTCATCTGCGCCGTTCTCTGGCAACTGGTCTTCGATGGAGCCAAAGTCAAGAAATAGCTTTTCAAGGAGCTTAAATTCTTCAAGACCGCCACCCGCTCCGCCCTCGCGAACGGGTCGGAATCCGTTCGTTTGTAGGTCGATAATTTCTGGGATTGAGTCCAGTTTGCGAGATTGTCGTCGGAAATCCTGTTTAACTTTGGAGAAATAACTATGAAGTCGATTGAGTGTACGGAACCATCCTCGTGCCATTTTGAGCCGCGTCCGCATTTCGCGGAGAATATCGAGAGCTTTTCGAATTTGGGCCTGGCCTCCTTGATTCCCATCGCCGCCACATGTAGGTTTCGAGCCGAGAACTCCTTCCGGGTCCATGTGTGGAAAGTGTGCTGCGTAGATGCCAATAAAGGCGGCGTTGTAGACAGCGAAACCCACCAGTGGGTTCTCAACTAACACACCTCGCTCCTGACAAGTTACAACCAAGTTCATCATTTGTCGGGCGGCATTAAAGAGCTCACGAGCACTTTCGCGCCAGAAGCCATCTGGAACCCCCACTTTTTCACCGGGAAACAGAGGTTCATCTAAAGGCCCAACGGGCTCTGTACAACGTACAGGAAGGAAAGGGATATAGGCGCGGTGAAGAACGAGAACTGAGAGAAAGTAGACCACATGCATCAGGGTGTAAGGGGGAAGATTGTTCTTGTACATAATATGTGTATCTGTATTGCGCGTCGAGTACTGGAGATTGCGAGAAAGTCCATCCTGGAAGTCACCCAAGATCATCTTAAGCCTAGAGAACCGCGAGTCGGGATGCCACGGGGGTAGTTGTTCCGTTCTACGATTGTCGGTTAGCTTAAGCCTGTCAAGATATGAGAACTGATAGCGTACCTTCTTCCACCTGCGCAAGACCACTTTGCAATACTACCCCAGATGCGAATAATACGAATGACACGACTCAACACCGGCTCCTCAGCCCCAATCTCCCAACGATCAATCTCGTCCTCGCTGGAGTCTTTTCTACGGGAAATAGGGGACCAAGATTTTGGATCGGGGGTTATGTTATTCGGAAGCTTGTCGTCCCCGAACCCTAGGCTCTGGCGAATGCTAGGTATCTGGACACCCTGCGCACCAAAGCTCTGTGGACGGCGGACAACGGCCTCACACAGGCGTGAGGTCCGTACGCGCTCTCCAAAGGCGAAAGCATTGTCACTAGGTAGCTGAATGGCCAGTTCCTTAACTCGGATCATACGCGGGCGATATTTGCCACTGCTCAAACATCGATCAAGGATAAAGCATGCCCAAAAGGTGCGACGCTTGGTCTCTTGCGCGATAACATCATCGGACGTTTGCTCCTTCGGTTCCATACCCCGCCGGGAAACGCCAAAGAGCTCTGCTTCCGTTCTGAACGCGGACGGTGATCTGGGACCGTCTCGCGAGAAGATGTCGTTCTCCAATTCATATGGAAGGCCCATGGCCTGGGACAGCCGGATGGCCATGCCCACATATAACCATGCACTCTTACCGCGACACATACCCCACTCGTGGAGCGCCAGCATCAACAATGCTTGAACACGGGTCAATTCAGGTACTGTGAGACTGGCACCATCGACACCAGCCAGCCGGCTGCGCAGTGCCGTCGCATAGAACTCGGAAGCCAGGACTGGATTAGATGGGTTCCCCTGAGAAGGAGGAGAATGGTAAGCAATGAGTTGGGGATGGAATCGAGCAGTGAGGGCGAGCACTCCAAGGGGAATCAAGGGGTTTGGATCCGACTTAGCAGCCGGTGGACTTTGAACTTTCTCCCCGGGGTTTTCTTGGTTTGTCGGGGCGGTAGATGACGAGGATGGCTGAGGACCTAACAGCTGTCGAATGTTGCCCATAAAAGTAGCAGGGTGCAGGAAAGGTAAAACGGTCGCAAAATGCGACTGGAATAAGTCGAAGACAGCTTCCCAGACCTTGACAGTCAGGATGGACGACTCGAGTGCATCGAGGATCCCTCTGGCCGCATCCTTAGCTGCAGATGAAGAAACCGCAACGGACTTGCGAGGCCTTTGTCTTTTCGGGCCATCCGCGTCTCCATTGCGATCATCTCCATCTGCCAAAGCAGCGATATCCCGTTTGGCAGTGGCCCCGCCGACACCGATGGCTGGAGTTGGATATATACATTCTCGACCGGATGATTCACAGGCGCGACAGGTAGTGTCGATGCCGGCATTGACACATTTGATTTTGCTGCGACGGCAACGGGCGCAGGCGATGCTGGACCGCATTATGGAAAGAATAAAAGCGCGCGAGACGGTGTTCCCGTCTCCCTAATCGATCGGATGGAAAGGAGAGGGATCAAGGGGAGGAAATCAAAGAAGGGAGAGGGACAATGCAGCCCCAACGACTGCAGGCGACACGTGTGGTGATGCCTCCTCAGCGAACCTTCCCGCTATATTTCTCCGGTAATATTTCCCTGGGATTCCGAGCCAGCGTCGTGATGTTTAAAGGAAAGGAAAGGGGGTGACAGAAAGGACCGACCTCCCCCGGCTGTAATATTTGCGTTAGTACAACAGGCACGGGAAATCAGTCACGCAAAGTCCGAAAAGTTGGCCGAACTTTCGCGTCGTAGCTTTCTTGTCTCTCTAGTATGTTCCTGTGCGCAGTACTGGACCCCTTCCAGACAGTTCGATATGTGATGAAAACTGGGGTAAAAGTAACAAACAGACGGAAGAGGAAGAATGAGGCGGCGGAAGGACAAGGAAGAGAAGGAGGAAATAAGAAAAGAAGTAAGGTGATGTGCGACGTGGGTAAAAGCACGTCTGGAAGACCAAAAAGTGTGTATGGAATTTACTAGATGACGGAGCAGGGAAGCAACGTAAATCCACTGCCAGAAACACGCAAAAGAGTGAGAGAGAAAGGCGAGAATAAGCGGAGTGTGGGGGAACTTTCAGTCTCAGCCCAGGGTCGGGGCACCGGTCCGGCAACGCGAATGGCTAAGGAATGGGGAAGATCTTGACACCCGTCGTCGGGGTCACGGGTATAAGGAAGGCGGGAGAGGAGGGGAAAAGAAACAAAAAGGTGACAAAAGAGGGAGACGGAGGGAAGATGAAGAATAAAAAGGCTAATGGAACGGTTCCTTTCTCGTTGTCTGTCGTTCTCTTTCCGGAGGACGAACAATACCTAGGCATAAACTAAAGGAATCTCAGGCACATCCACTGGGGCAGAGAATTGCGGAGGCCCGGCCAGCGTTAGTCCTCAGTGGGTCTAGTGTTGTTGGAGAGCAGCAAGTCGATGCAAGGACGCGACCGAGCCGCCGGAGAGTGGGAGGTGGAGCCCCAGTTTCCGAGAGCCGATGAATGTGATCCTAGATGTTGAGAGAAGAGATATAGAGAGAGAGAGAGAGAGAGAGAGAGAGAGAGAGAGAGAGAGAGAGAGAGAGAGAGAGAAAGAGAGAGAGAGAGAGAGAGAGAGAGAGAGAGAGAGAGAGAAAGAAAGAGAGAGAGAGAGAAAGAGAGAAAGAGAGAGAGAGAGAGAGAGAGAGAGAGAGATGATCTGGTATAATAGAAAGACGAATACGAATTATAATACCTAATACTAGAGCTGAGTGTCCAATCCCCTCGGCGGTTACGTGTCCAAACATAACAGCAGAAAGAGCGAAAAAGCCCAAGTAGAGAACATCATCATCATCATCATCATCAGCATGGGGGGATAAGGCCGAGAATCGGGTAAATTACCATAAATTTACTGGGGATCGTCTGGTGAAGCTGCCGTCTGGCTGTCACGCCTTGTAATAATACACATACTCGGGAACTGCCAGTTGGCGGGTAGTACGCAGTACGGAATGAGAACCGACCCGATTGATACCTAGAAACTTATGGGCATTCACTTAATCACAGTGGATTGAAGGTTTCTACAGCACGGTTTAGAAAACCATCTACTAGGCAGAATCGATCCTAGTCCTAGACCTTTGTATCAAATTTTAGGTGAGATATATTCCAATTTCATTCCTACCGACTGACCGAAGAAGCCGGTTACCAGCAAGCCGTGTGCATTGGCCTAAGAAATGGAAAACCGTTTTGCCTTTCTTAAACGACAATAAGCCGGGGAAGGTAAGTCTAGTTATGTAATAAGTTGAGAAATCTATAATTTGCGGTTGGACCGGACACATAACGCACATCGCTTATTAAGTATTTTAACTTTTAACATTTATCCAGATTTCATCATCTCGCCAATGTTTTTTCTCTCTTTGGTTTCTCCGCAGATTGACCGCATCTATAGTTCCGATCAGTTATTATCCGGGGTTGATTAGAAAATGCACACCAACAACATCATGCCATACTCTTGTATCTGACTTGCCACTGGCACAAGCTCACTCTGGACCTTATAAGTTCACACGAAGCCCAGGCTTAACAAGACCCCAGCTGCATTCTTACTCCAAACTTTAAATCAAACTCCAAAATTAACAAAAAAAAAAGAGGAGAAACGGCAAATGATTCAGGCCCGATCACACACCTGAACCAATGAACCTCGGGTATAGACTAATGTTTATGGGATTTTATTTTCGTCTGTCGGCTATGGACTGCAATTCTGCCAAGCAGACTGACATTTCCTCGTCCTCTTCCTTTTATTTTTATTTTTATTTTTATTTATTTTTGGAGGGGGACGCTTCCTACATTGGGCCTCCCCGCGGGAAGAGAAAGTGAGACCCTAATTCACTGCTGGTATCCTTGTTGGATACTGATTCTGAGATTCGGCGACAAGGGACTGCCGGAGGAGATTGGCTATCGTCCACAGGGATACTAGGATCCCGATCGACACGGAAAAGCACTGTCTGCATATGAGGGTTTGTCCATACAGAAAAAGATCATGTTATATCATGGATTATATCATATGCCAGGTCATGTGTACGACCTTGATACCAATTTTGTACCATAAAACATATCTGTACAACCCAGTGCGTCCTTTACTTATTGTGCCTATTAACCCGTACGGAGTTACTTCCAGCAATGAGACTAGATCTTGTTTGTTCCCGGGGGTAGTACTGTATAACCCCAAGTCAGAGATGGAATTGAAGCCGACCCGACTGCCCATCGGAATTCCCAGACCGGCAACTCCCCGCCTTCTCTGCCTAGTTTCATTTTAACCGGTCCCGTGAGGTTGCTGCTCGGCCCCAACCGCCTCTCTTGATTGGTCTCCATTCATGGCATTCACCACCCGAGGCTAACTACTAGTATCAGAAGAAGTGAACCGATCCCCGCAAATGGACTTTTCTTTGATTCTTCGTTCCGTCATTAGGTTATGATTTGTTTGAGTAATATTGGCTCGGCCGTGGGATAATCGGGGATCCCCGGAGAAAATCCGATATAAACAAAGGAAGGTGGTACGGAATGCCCTAAGAAACACAAATAGGAATGGGAGAGGGAAAAATAAAAATTAAAATAAAAATAAAATAAATCGTACTTAGTAGTCGGCCCGGTCTGGATATTTCATACCTGCTATATAAGGAAATATCTCCCGTGTCAGGTGCTCTGCATATTTTGAGGGATTACTCAAATGGTACCGTGCATGGATGTCACTATGAGGTACAGAGTACTACTAGTACTTGTGTAAATCGCCTATCCATACCTAGTACACTGTCCTAATTTTGTATAGGACGAGGCACGGCGCCAGTCTCATTGAGAAGGTTGGATGACACGTCGTACCTCCCCTGTACAAGTTCTGTACTACTGTAGTATGGGCCAGGTGTACAGAGTACTCCGTAAAGCACCACGCAACCCGAACATATACTACATAGAGAGAATGTACGGAGTATGTACGGATACTCCGTACAGTACATACATACTAGGTGACTTGTGAGGTTGTTCCCCCCCCCTCCTCCTCCTCCTCCTCCTCCCCCCCCACAAACCTAACTTAACCCATCCCTCATTATTACTCCGAGACTAAAGTTTTCCGAAATCAACCCCGTGATTTAACATGGACGCGATAGAATAATCAACCATAAAAGAAAGAATAACGACTAGGATCCCATTCTCCCACGCGAGATCCCCACTCCCTCACCCTGGGAACGGCATGGTCGGCCTCGTCCTTTGAAGTACTCCGTCTGCTCGGCCAGTGGCTGCACGGCTCAAGAATAGGTAGCCCCGTATATGACCGATTTTGATTTGTTACTACCGACCGCCACGTCTCGTGTATCCATCTTCCTCGTTAGCCCATCCCCGTCTGGCTCAATGAAAAGGAAGATTTTCCGAAACGGGCGTTTATCTATTACCTACACTGGGTTGATCTGAGTTTTTAAACATTTACTATCTAACTCACTAACGGGACCAAGAAAATTTCCGAAGTCTGGGGTTTTTCGGTATCATTAGTAGGTACGGAGTACGGAGTACTGTACCTTTGGAACCAACGGAACCCTCTTTGTACGGAGCACAGCGCCTCGCTGCCCTTTATCCCGAACGTTTATTGGATAGGTTGAGGGCCCTGAACAAAGAGCTGGGGGGCTTTTCATTCAGCCTTCAACTCTCTGGGTAGCTGGCTAAATATCGGTGAAGCGTTATCTGACAATGTTCATCCCGGCGGACAGAGCACTCAAGCCCACGATGCTCTGTCCACGATTGAGGTATACTAATATTATCATGAGACCTGATTGTTCCATGGAACCACGGCGCTACACCATCAAGTAACACTTGCTATCATGAGTGGCAGTGCTTCAGTCTTTGAGAAGACAGCTGATACAAAGTACGCCCGGTGGGAAGGCATGCTTTGTGGTACAGTACATATATTGTGTGCCGTGTGCCGCGTGCTGCGTGCCATGTGTCCATCTCTTCGCCGTGTGCAATCTGGCTGGCATGCCCTTTCATTTCGAAACTTACAAAGAAAATCGTCACACGACATAGTAGATCTAGATCTCATACACTTCTCTGGAGGTCTTCACGGGCCCGAAACCCTCCGACCCGATATAGGAGCTCTCCGATGCACCACCTTCGCAGGGTATCTACGGTGTATTCAAATTCTAATGATCAATGTGGACACTTCTGGTCTTAACGGGGCTGACACCTCAGCCCCAAAGTTAATCCATGTACTTATTGACGCCACAGGTATAGGTACTTATGGGTCCCCTTAACAGCCACCATTCATGCACCGTGCAGCTTTCTCCATTGCCCAACTGCCGAGTCTGGTGGCGCTATTCCCCGGCCCAGGATGTACGCACAGATATCTTCTCAGACTCACCTGGCAACTTCGTTTCCCATACCCTTACCTGGGTCCATCAATCGCGTGGAAATTTCCCCTCTACCCCATGCCCATATGGAGTCATAAGAGCTCATGAAATTGGAACCTGACGGTAGAAATGGAACAAGGCACCGTAAATCGTCCACATAGCTTCATTACCCCACTATTCCACTCTCCTCCAACCACATGATAAACCCCGGCGCAGCTCGGTAAACATGAATCCAGTTCACCTGGGTCTCCAGCTGTTGGCCATAGAACAATCTCTTCCCCGGCATAGTACACACAGCGAATGCATCTTTCCCGTACATTACTAGAGCGCGCAACCGCCCCCCCCCTACCTCCAGTTCCGAGACCCGGACCCTCCCTCGGTACCTTCACGGTATAAGTAGAATGAAGGTACGTAGTATCCCTCCACCCGAACATAGGTACTGTACTTTACCTAGGTACATACATACATACAATCACCCAATGCCATTTCACCAGTCACAACAGTACAGCCCCAGCTAGCACCGGTCTTCCAATTATCTGGTATTTCCCATTACAGAAAGATTGACCTCCGTGCAGAGTCCAGGGTATTTTTCCGAGATCATCAGGGTCCGGGAATGGGAGGCTCTTTATCCGGGAAATACCGATAGCATGGACATCTGCCGTACGCGCTAATCACAACCCATGCACGAGGACAGATAATAGGGGCTCGAGGCGGGGGGTTGTTTCGCTGTCAGGGATCATAGCTTTCTAACTCTCCATGTGGGCAGCAGTTGGACGTGCAGCGTTAGTGTTTTGCGGGGAAGATAACACGTGCTCTGGCAAGGGGACACTTGATGCGATGATAGGCGCTTGCTACCGAGGGATTTGGGAGTGGATTTTGGGGGATGGACTTTTTGGTGTCCGTGGAGATTCAGGGAGGGAATGTGAGGGAGGGTCTATGGGTAGTACCTATTCTCGGATGCTTTACTAGTAGCCCTGGAGGTACTCTTGAGGTGTTTGGGGGTATCATTGGTTGTTGAATTGAAGTATCCAGTAAGGTATCGTATAACATTCTCACAGTGATTACAGAGCGTATGACAGAAAGACAATCAATATCAGGTCAGGTCAAATTAATACTATCATCGTATGTTGGACGGTGACATTAGGAGAAGGTGATCGTATTATGCTTTCAGCTGTTCCTGGGTCTTGGTGGGATAAAACCTGCGCTGGTTAGATTGTACCTTCCTGTCGTGAGGGTGAGGACGTACCAAGCTGCTACGGCAATGATCAAGTACATCATCATTAGTAGGATGCCTTCGAGCCAGTGCGACTTTCCGTCGGCGATGAGGTAGTTGACCTGGTTCTATTTAGTAGGATTCGACTGTTAGGAACGGGCGTTTCCGTACCAGCAGGACAGCAACAAATAGTAGAATGACTTGGAATGCGTCGAAGTACAAAGTCTGTTAGAGTCAGTGGTTGTCTATTGTCAAAAGGTATCGGGATGGTGTACCATGTCATTGTTACCTAGACATGGAGTTAGCGACGTGCACTTTGCAAAATACCTACAATATAGATATAGATTCACTTACCCATGCCCCATCCAATTACAATGATCAGTGGAAGCACCAGCAAAGCAATTTGCATGCTGGATCCTACCGCCACTCCAATCGCCAAGTCCATCTTATCCTTGCAGGCCACGGTTACGGCCGTAGCATGTTCGGCCGCATTGCCCACAATGGGAAGAAGAATGAGTCCAACGAAGGTCTTGGAGATATTGCCACGATCTGTAAGCGCGTTGATAGAATTAACCTACACAATCAGCTTGGTGGACTAATGGAATATAGTGGTGCATCATACCATGTACTCGGCACACAACGCGACCAGGATTGTAGAGATGGCTAGTGTCAACACAGCCACCCAGATGCTTAGCTGAGGCTCTTCCTCCTCGTCATCAGGGTCCTGCAATACCAGCTGCTGTGCGTTGTGTCCCGCCAGAGTGGCGGTCATCTTGCCTATTCGTGCGATTCCCCGGTGGGTGTCGCCGTCGCTCACCTTCCCACGCCTCTTCTCAACCTTGGGACTCGGGGAGTTATATATTTCTGTATGCGATTTTAACTGGAAGAAAAGGTAACATCCGTATACGACCAGCATAATGATACTGGTGCCTGCGACTTATGAGGACACGATCTATAAGCTGCTTGCGAACGTGACTTACCCCGTGAGAGTTGTGCGACGCCACTATTGCCGGCTGGAACGGGGTTAGCGATGACTCCTTTTCAAGACTGCTCAATGACTTACCGCCTGACCAGTTATGGAAGGCAGTGGGAATAATCAAGCATCCCACTGCCAATGCAAGAAGACTGGCCGCCGTCTGGGCGACGACAGGGTTGAAATGCTGCTCCAGACGGTTGACGCCTCCGAAGAAAAAACACATTCCCATTACGAGGAGGAGGTTCGAGAGCATACTTCCAATAAGGGAAGTCTGAACAATCACGACTTCATCGTCAACCAGAGCAATGATAGCCACGATCAGTTCGACAGCGTTGCTATTGGTTTGTCAGTCAAGAAATCCACAAGTCGAGAAAGTTTATGAATGACTTACCCAAAACTGGCGTTAAGCAAGCCACCGATTGTTTCGCCAGTGCTGGTTACGTTAGTTATGGCCAATCTCGAAGAATTGGTTTTGCATACCGCATGGCAATCTCTTCAGTCGCATACCCCAACATAGCTGCAAGAGGGCTGCCCTTTGTCAGTCATGAAGGTCAAGTCCATCTGTAGACCGGGGGAAGAGACTTACACGATGGCGACAAAGTTCACCACAAATACAGCAACTGGATCAACATGAACATAATTAAGTGCGACTTGTTCATTGTGAGCGGTGCATCCGGATTCAAGGGGCGCTTTTACACTTACTTCCAACCGGAGCGGCAAGCAGAAGGACATTGACCCAGGAATTGAAGAGAGTCGCTTTTAGTTGTCCCATGGCGGTAAACTTCGGCTTCTCGGGCTCGTCGTTGGGAGAGTTTGAATATGTCTCCTCATGAGTAGATTTGTCTCCAAAATTGCTCATGAAAGTTCTCCTCTTTCGAGGTGCTCCCATCGAATCGTTGTCGTCTGGTCCGGCATGAGATGAAACATTGATGGGTTCATTGCTACGCATTGACGATTCCGGTTCCTCCTCATCTGCGCTACCCACTCGAGTCATCTGGTCAGTCCCAGATGACTCCGGCGGGAAAGTATCAGAACGCCCCGGCCCTGTCAAGCCCTCAGTCATATCCTTCCGCCGGCGTCGCTCCTCGTCAAGGGGCACATCCCCTGCGGTGCGAATGGGAGTGAGTTTGCTCTCAAGCTGGATAGAATCCGTCCGGCGCGGCCTTCGTGGTTTAAACTTCTTGAAGGGATTATGGGACGATGGCTCACCGTCCTGGTCATACCATGCCAGGTTCCTGGCCTGACGTCGATATTTATCTGCATGCGAAAACAACGTTAACACGGCCATGGATCTAAAAAGAGGGAGCAACAAGACATACGCATATTTCGTATAAGATTTAGGTCTGCTTATTATCGAGAAGTCTAGTTCATAGATATATACTATACGATGATTAGATCCAACCTTTGTGAGGATACTAATTATAGTAGGCTATCGAAATGCGAGGGAGCCTGCAGATGGAGCCATCAAGGCTAAGCAATAATAGGCAGCAACGTGGAAGATGTACTAACGTTGTGCCTTTCTTTCTGAGTGATGTTATTTTATAGAGGAGCCTGGTGTGGCTTGAGTGATGGGTCAAACTCAGCCTCAGTTGCGCTCACCAAGAAATCCAAGACCAGGACAAGACGTCTGGAGTGCAACAAGCTTCTCGGCAGAACCGCGATCGTGGTTTGGGTCCTGTGGATTAATAGGGACGATTCAACTGGTTCAAAAACCAGCGAGGGACAAAGGGAATAATGAAAGGGAAAAAAAATCACCTAAATTCAACCAAGAACGATTGAATGAAGACCAAGGGGTTTGTTCTTTGAAACTTCCTACAACAGTCTAAAGGAATGTCAATAAGAAACATCACAAAAAAAAAAAAAA
>ML739068.1:4791-77585 GCA_009193565.1 Aspergillus coremiiformis | reverse complement strand
AAAAAAAAAAAAAGGGTGAAAAAAGGAAATGAAACCGAAGACAAACTTGTGCCAAGGGAAAAAGAAAATTAAGGAGAATTAAGAAAACACAAGAAAAAAAAAACATAACCAAGATGTTATTCCAGACAAGCAATACTAAACTTATTAGGATACACAGCCACACTGGCATGTATGTACATCTTCAGTACATAGTCATGTAGATCGTCTGTATATCCTGAATTCTTTGGTTGGATTTTCGGGGTCTTTGCTCCTCAGGCTATTAATGGCAGTGTTCTCTCTCAGACCAGCGGTCTGAAAATGTTATTCTCGTAACCACCATCTATTGTGATGCTGGCAGTGGTTGTTATCTTTGTATTAAAGTTGGACTAAGTATAAGTTTTACTTAGTGGTTGCGCGACCAGAACCCAAATCTCTTGGATTGAGACCTGATGGTTAAAAAGAAAAACGCTCTCTCCCTCCTTGACACTGTCAAAGTCAAGACTCAGCATGGTTTAAGCAAATTAACTCCTCTGGACGGAGGACGGAGGACTGGATAGAATAGTTGACGTATATCTGGCACTACAACTACGGAGTACGGAGTAGTGGATATCATGATATGGGTCACCTTATTGAAAACCAGCCCTTTGAAATTTCTTAACCCATGGTCCATTTCCGAGCACTTATATTACCTAGGTACATATGTAGTTAGTACTCCATACAGAGTACCGTTGCTGGCTACAATTTGTCCCCTCAATTCTACGTAAAATGGTTGGTGTTCGTGTTGCTGAGGTCGGTCAACGAGTGTGGCTGGTAAGTTGCATGGAACCCCTCTTACTGCTCCACAAATATTGAAGCCATAATTTATTACTATTCTGGCGCCAATGGTTTGTTTTCCCTGCAAACATCAAACAACAGGAGCATAGAGTCAATACTACCCTGTACCTAAGTTATCTATGTACTGTACCTTATTTTGATGAAAATAATCATTATGAAACAGTGTGTGTGCTATGTACACTATATATCATTCAAGACTTGGATTGGCACTGGTAGTATCCACCTGTTTGAAGGCTACTTTACGGAGTACTCCGACAGATGTATAGTATTCATTCCTGCCGAGCATATCCATTTGTAGATCAGTGTGGATTTATATGTACAGTACTCCGTACGGAGTACATGGTTAACTAGTACCATAGCATCATGTGTTTTAAGAGAGATAAAAGCACTGGCAGACATAGGGTCTGCTAATGGCGGTGTTTTGATGAATGACTATCACCATCAATACTATCATGGGGATGATACGGAGTAGACCGGCAAATGAAGCACTGAGAGAAAGGAGATCAACCCGAAGTGAACTCCTCGGTTGAAGAAAAAGAAAAAGGAGAGAGGGGAAAAAAAACAAAGGATGATTCCGGACTCCCGTGCAGCGTCACGTGGAGTCCATCACAGGGGTTGACGTTCTATAGAGTACGGAGTATGAAGGGGTCCCTTACGGAGTAGAGTAGTCTGCTACATAAGTAAAGAGTAGACCGCTTTGTCTATAAGCGGCCGTTTTCATCTGAATGACGACAGAAAAGAGGATCTATCCATGAGAAGCTTTCACCTCACTTACTTTCATGCGAGAGGTATGATACTTGACGTCATACCAGGATACCAGGACTGACCTGGTCTTAGACAAGTATACTTAGTACTCCGTATGCAGTGATGCACTCAGTATTATGACGTGTTTCGTTTATTTATATTTGTTTTATTTTCATTTAATTTTCTTCTTTTTTACCTTCGCTAATCGATGTGGTATGTGATGTACGGAGTACTCCGTAGACTCCTATACTCCGTATTGTTGACAGGTTTGCTCAAGTTTGGACTTGGCCTTGAGAATTCAAGTTGATGAGATGAATTATTCATACAAGGACATGCATCATCTTTAAGTGAGTAAACTACGGAGTACGTAGTTACATCAGGCAACATGCTTAGATCTACTACGAAGCATGCAATGGGTGAGTATGGGACACGGCACGATGCGTAGTAGTAATGAAAATTTTTCTCCCCACCAGTAAGTGGGCCCTCAGGTTCATGGATCATGGATGATGAGGGCACTGGTATTGAAAGTTACCGAATACGGAATATATCTGTACCTAACTTCAGGTACGAAGTACAGCCCGAGTAAGTTAGATCCCCTTCCATGGACTTTGGCATCCAACGCTGTGTTCCTGGTAAAGACAATGTATTGTTAAAAGTGGTCAGGTATGCTGTGTTATTAACTTATCAACTTAATTAATTACCTCCCTGCGCTCCCTACCGTCAATGTTCTCGCTGAGGAAGTATCAACACATTGGCTTGATATAGAGAAATTGAAGCCGAGCTGTAAAATGCTTTCCATGATTGTCCGATCTTGTATCAAATCATTGTACTCCGTACTCCGTACGGACTATTCCGTACGGAGTAGTCCGTCGTAAAATACCTCTTGAAAGTTGAGATGGCAAAAGGGTCCACGGGTGCCATGGAATGGACCAAGCAATTATTGGCAGAGGAACAAAGACAGAGCCACTGGCAAGTGGAGCGTAGTCGGGATCGGATAGTATCATAGGTCCAATGTACTGTACCTTACCGTTTACTACCTTGGGAGTTGGAACATGGTGCAATGCCCAGAGGTGGTCCCGTACCTTAGTACTAGTACTAAGGTATTGTACTCCGTACCCGACATGCTTCTGGCACTGCAGGGAACCATCGCAACCAATTATGGGCTAGTCTGTGGCGGCTAGTCTCAGGGGTCCACAGGTCTAAGTTACATAGTGAGTATTCTCTGGCTGAGTTCTCCGTGCTTGTTTATTCTTAGCATTTAGATAGCACTTGAGATATGTAGTAATGTATGTATGTACAGAGTATTCCATACTCCGTATAGTTTATACATGATGCAGAGGCATTCAATTCCATTCTTTTTGTTTTTTTTTTTTTTTTTTTTGCCACAGAAGAGGAGAAAATTCACGAGATGATGAAATGGATGGACCCAACGCCAGTTGGCATGATACGCAATATTTTGATGCTGTTTATTACATCGTTGCCTGTGTATTTACCATTACCATGTGCCAAACAATCCAAACAATTCCTTCAAGACAGATTAGTGAACGCTAACCCCCTTTCCTTTTGCCATTCTTCTCGCCTCCTCTCTTTCTGGTTCCTAATTTCTTCCTTATCACTTCGTAGGTTCCCTCGTTATATACCTCTTTTGGCCATCTCATTTTTTTTTTCTCCTTTCTCTCTTTTCTTTTTCTCCGTAATCGTCCCACGGCTCACTGTGTCTGCCGTCAGTCACTCGTTATATATATATACTCATTTTTAGACTTTCTCTACTATCCACTCTCCGACGCCCTTTTCATTAATTCAACCCGATATTACAAGTTGATCTGCAGATCAAGTTGATCAACCGCTTCTTGTCCTCAGCTGCGGATCATTAACCGTCGTCTTTGCGCCTGGTACTCGTTTCAACGACCGTGCATAGAGTTTCATTATGAAGGCTTCTTTTGCCCTTGCCGGAGCCTCGCTCATGGGCAGCGCCCTGGCGACCCTGCCTGCCATTGAGACGAAGGTACTTAATCGAGTCACGCTACGGTTGAGGTGGTCGCATTCGTCGCTAACTCGGCTCTAGGGTAATAAACTCTTCTATTCCAACAATGGCACTGAATTGTGAGTGGGAACCCTCATACTCTAATGATCGCGAAATTGACATGGTCTCAGTTTCATCCGTGGTGTTGCCTATCAGCGTATGTTCCATGTGCAAGACCCAGGCCAATCTAATCAGGGGGGAACTAATATCATTCTGTAGAGGAATATGCAGCCAATGGTACCACCGAATCCAACACCAACTACGTTGACCCTCTGTCCGATCCCAAGAAGTGCGAGCGTGATATTCCTTACCTGAAGCAACTGCGGACCAACGTCATCCGTACCTACGCCGTTGACCCCAAAGCCGATCACACTGAGTGCATGAAGATGCTCGACGATGCGGGTATCTACCTGATCACTGACCTGTCTTCCCCTTCGGAGTCTATCATCCGCAACGACCCCAAGTGGGACGTGGACTTGTATTCCCGCTACACGAGCGTCATTGATGCTTTCTCCAACTATTCCAATGTCATTGGTTTCTTTGCCGGTAATGAGGTCGCCAACGACAAGAACAACACCGACTCCATCGCGTTTGTCAAGGCTGCCGTGCGTGATATGAAGAAGTACATCAAGGCGAAGAACTACCGTAAATCCTTGCTCATTGGTTACGCTACCGATGATGATGCCAGCATCCGTGACGATTTGAAGAACTACCTTGTCTGCGGTGATTCCGATGCCCAGATTGATATGTTCGGTTACAACATTTACGAGTGGTGTGGTGACTCGTCCTTCGAGACCTCTGGGTACAAGGAGCGTACTGAAGAATTCAAGGACTTCCCCGTTCCTGCATTCTTCTCCGAGTATGGCTGCAACAGCCCTAAGCCTCGCAAGTTCACCGACACTCCTGTCCTCTACGGCCCCAAGATGAACAACGTCTGGAGCGGTGGTATCGTCTACATGTACTTCCAGGAGGCTAACGACTATGGATTGGTGAAGGTCGATGGTAACAATGTCAAAACTCAGGACGACTTCTCCTATCTTTCTGAGGAAATCCAGAAGGCTACCGCCACTGGCGTAAACAGTGCCAGTTACACTGCCCCGGCCGCTGCTACGGCAACCTGCCCTTCGGTTGGCAAGGACTGGGAAGCTACCAATGAACTCCCCCCTTCTCCCAACCCGGATCTGTGCTCCTGCATGGTTGAGTCACTGTCTTGCGTTGTGAAGGATTCCGTCAAGGAGGATAACTACGAGGACCTGTTCAACTATATCTGCTCCAAGGGTGGAATGTGCGATGGAATCCAGAAGGATGCCACCAAGGGCAAGTATGGCGCTTACAGCGTGTGCGATCCCAAGCAGCAGCTCTCATTTGTTATGAACCAGTGGTACCAGAAGAGCGGGCCCAGCAATAGCCAAGCCTGTGACTTTAACGGCCAAGGCCGCATCCAGACTGCCAAGAATGACAGCAAGTGCTCCGACCTGCTGAAGCAAGCTGGTACCGCGGGCACTGGTAGTGTGACCGCTTCTCCCACTGCTGGAAGTGCTGCCGCCGGCAGTACCTCTACATCCAACTCCCTGATCGCCAATGCTGCAGGTGCGGTGAGCCCAATGGCTGTCAAGCTTGGCGGCTGGCAGTTCGGAGCCTACATTATGACTGCCTTTGTTGCTGGTGCTGGAATGCTCCTGCTGTAAAGCAGCGGCAGCATGGATGTGCTCAGGATCGCCAGGAGAACAGCGAAATATCGCTGGGGGTTTTTTTTTCTTTCTTCGTTCGAATGTATTCATCCATGTGATGTTATTGGAATATTAACACGTACATACTTTGGCCAATAGTTCAATAGTTCATTCTTTTGCATATAGATCTCGTGTAACTTGATCGTTAGCCACTACTACCCCTTACTTTACTATATGCGATATGCTACATACGATGTATTGAGATGCCATCAATAGATTACACGTTGAACCCACATCTGATGTCGAACATCAGCCGACTCGGCTCTGGTCTCCGAACATCAACAGATGGTGGCGTCCCAACTTCGGTCACCCAAACGGTATGCCGGGCAGGGCCGGAAAAGAATCCGGGCCTAGTATATTAGTATATTAAAGCACATAAGTTTTCCAGAAATCCTCGCGTGATGTTTTATATTTACTTAGACGTCTCTATTCCCTCTTTGAAGAAAAAGTCCGGATTGCAGCGAGAAATCAGCCATCTATCACAGTTTGAGATCTAGTTAATTTCATGGCCAGCCATGGGAGAACCCGATCTTGAATCTCCGACTGCCACAACGATAGACGGAGTCACTAAAGAAAAGAACGAGACAGCCGTCCAAGCTGAAAAGGGCTACGGCATTCCCGTCTGGCGGAAATGTATCATTCTCTTCGTCGTCAGCTGGATGGCTCTCGCTATCACCTTCTCCAGCACATCTCTTCTTCCTGCTGCCCCCGAGATCGCTGAGGAATTCGGCACCACCACTGAGACTCTTAATATCACTAATGCTGGCGTTCTGCTGGCCATGGGCTTCTCGTCGCTTATATGGGGGCCCATGAATAATTTAATTGGCAGAAGAGTCTCGTATAATACGGCGATATTGATGCTATGCGGCTGTTGCGCGGCCACGGGTGCTGCTGTTGATATGAAGATGTTTACGGTGTTCAGGGTGTTGAGTGGCATGACAGGAATGGCATTCATGGTCTCGGGGCAGACTATCCTGGCTGATATCTTTGAACCGGTATTGTCTTTTTCTCTCTGGATGCCGTTGGCGTTATTCTGTGTAGGTTAGTTAAGTAGTAATGCTTAACAGGTTGTCCGTGGAACTGCAGTGGGGTTCTTCCTGGCTGGAACGGTTGCCGGGCCTGCAATTGGTACTTATATGAATCCTGACACCCTCCTTGCTACCTATCTCGTAGGGGTGTTGAAGCTGATCCATGGATAGGTCCTTGTATCGGAGGCCTTATCGTCACCTTCTCCAGCTGGCGTAATATCTACTGGCTCCAAGTCGGCATGACAGGATTCGGCTTGGCTCTAGCCATCCTTTTCGTCCCGGAATTCAAAGATGAATCCAAAGAACACCCTGAAGACGAAGAGAAGATGACTGTATTTTCAGCCCTGCGCCTCTTCAATCCACTCCGGATCTTCAGACAATGGGTGTATCCCAACATCCTCTTTTCCGTAAGCCTTTCCCGCCAAGACAGGGCAACCGATGGATCCCCATATACCTAATATATCATAAAAAAGGACCTCACCTGCGGCTTCCTCGCCACATTCAATTATGCCCTCCTCACATCCGTCCGTTCAATCTTCAACCCCCGCTTTCACCTAACAACGGCCCTTATCTCCGGCCTCTTCTATCTTGCCCCAGGAGCAGGCTTCCTGGTCGGTAGCATCGTCGGCGGGAAACTCTCTGACCGTACTGTAAGGAAGTATATCGCCCGTCGCGGCTTTCGACTCCCCCAGGACCGTCTTAATTCCGGCCTGATTACCCTGTTTGCAGTACTGCCTGTTTCAGCGCTTATTTATGGTTGGACCTTGCAAGAGGAGAAAGGGGGCATGGTGGTGCCCATTTTGGCGGCGTTTTTCGCTGGTTGGGGGCTTATGGGGAGTTTTAATACCCTGAATACCTATGTCGCGGGTTAGTATTGTTTTTTCCTTTCTTTCTTTTTTCTGAACTCTTTACTTCTTTTCGAAAAGAGGTTGGAATGAATGCTAACAAGTGGTTTTTTTTTTTAAAGAGGCTATACCGGACAAACGGTCTGAAGTTATTGCGGGCAAGTATATTATTCAGTATATCTTTTCGGCGGGGAGCAGTGCGCTTGTCGTGCCTGTTATTAACGGTATAGGCGTCGGATGGACTTTTACCATTTGTATGTCCCTCCTTGAATTCATTATCGTTGGATGATTGAGCAGGTGACTGACTTGACTGCCGCTGGAGGTGTGATCTTTTCGATCATCGGCGGTTTATTAACGATGGTCACTTCACGCTGGGGGTTGGATATGCAACGATGGGCGGAGAAAACATTCCGTATTCATGATAAGCCTGGATTTTGATTCGATTTGACCCTATGATTATGGATATGAGTATGGGTATCGTCACGATAATGCTGACCGATAGATATTGGAGATGACATCGCGAGCGTGAAAAAAGTTTATAGACTAATAGACCGATATCTACAGTCCGTGGCTTGTGTATAGACTCTCATCGTTCATGAATGTATCTACTGGATGTAACAATCCCAGGTCGAAATCTGACTGTGCTAGGAAATCCTGCATCGTTGGTTCGAGGAATGCCATTGCGGTTGTGAATCCGCCTGCCGCTGTTGGGACTGTTAGATTCCCCGGGGGCATGTTAGGATTGCCTTGAGTACGGCTATATCCTGGATTATTGCTGATCAGATCGGCTTCTGCTGCTGTAATTATCGAGGGAACAGGGACGGTTGTAGCTGGGGGCATTGCTGATGTTGTTGGGTGTAAGGTAGAGGGGGCCACTGGACCTGAAACTGATGCGGTGCTTGGTCGGCCACCGACCAAATTTGGTTTTGGTTCTCTTGATTTACGCAGGTCGAGACAGTACTTTACCTGTTCCAGGTTTTTGTAGAATTCTGAAGCGGCGAGGTTCCCGTTCTCGCTCATGGACCGTAGTACTTCCAGACCAGATTCCAATGCCCCGAGGTCTGATGGGCTGCCAATTGGGAGTAAGCTGGACATTGCGAGTACGAGCCCCGAGGAGAAGAGGTAGTGCGCATGAAAATAGCCGAATACTGGGAGGGAGCCGTTGATCCATTTGGTGAGGATGAGAGTATGCGAGTGTCGGGCAGCGTGGATGCAGGCTTCGCTGAGGGTTAAGACGGGCTGGGAGATACTCTCGTGGCTGGCGTTTGGGGAGTCGGGCTCGTTAAGTTTCATGAGAAGGTGCAGGAGCGTTGGGCGAGTGGTGAGTATGACACACTGTCCTGTCAGTTAGAAGGAAAGGAATGAAAAATTAACGGGAAGGAAAAGAAAGTACTACCTGGCTAAACGAAAGATGTAAGGAGCTGATATGTTTTCTACTTATCTCCGGATCGTCGTTGTTCAGTCGAAGATGTTCAGGTAGCGTTTCCACCCAGTTTTTCAACGCCTTCAAAAGTTTCTGTACTCGTTGCAGAAAGGTCTCGCTATATTTTCGTCGGCTATACAACTTTGCAATTGTCTCACCCACAATTCGGGCCAGGTTTATATTAGCTGTTAGATATTCAGTATCTGAGAATTGCTCATCATGTAGCTGTCTCGGACTGACATTGGACGGCATGTCCAGGTGAATGTCATCGTCGAGGATCTGCGAAGGATGGCCCATTTTAGATCCCCACATACGATCGAAGATGTAGATCGTCCACCAGATCCGAATCCGGTGTTGACGCACTACCGGGTCGATCAGCTGTGATTCAGGAATATTGTGGTTCAATCCAATCGACAGTCCCAACCGCAAGGCGGTTCCGATCAACACCAGCGCTGAATGACGTCGGTTAAGATAGTAGGAAAACAGCGACTAGTTGGTTAGCTGGATTCTTACATGACTGGAGGGAGGAGGATGCCTACCAGTAGCAATAAGGTTTCTAAATGGGTGATGCTCGTTCGCTCAGGCAAAACTTGCCCCAGGCTCAAGGCGCGCGCGAAATATGAGGTTCCCGGCACTCTAGACCCAGTTGATGGTTCGGCTCTCATTGAATATGCTTCCCCGAATGCGAATAGAGCAAAAAATTTGCA
The DNA here is from genome assembly GCA_009193565.1 of Aspergillus coremiiformis. NCBI lineage: Eukaryota > Fungi > Ascomycota > Eurotiomycetes > Eurotiales > Aspergillaceae > Aspergillus > Aspergillus coremiiformis. The sequence continues at coordinate 68,272 of ML739068.1, read as the reverse complement.
TTGATTGATAGTGCAGTCGAAGTCACCCGTTCGATATATCTCCTCCAGCTTCTCCAGCGTTGACTTCCGAAGAACTAGATGATAGAGGTAGCCGACCTGACGTAATGCTATTTTTACCAGCAAACGAGCTTGCTGGAGACTGGGCCATTGGATGTCGGTCGCATTGGCCGCTGCGATATGTTCTTCCTTGACATACTGGGTCCGAGGAATATGGGGCAAGCCATTATTTCCTGTGAGAAACCGACGAAATCGTGTAGCAAACGCCGTACAAGCTGCTTCACCAACAAAGAGTGGGGGCGCAGATGGATCATAGCGGTGAAACCATGCCCGGTCACCTATTAATGGATTGCGCACACTGGTACTACTCTCATCCGGTGCGATTGCTGGTGGTCCCGACTCTGGTCCGACATCCACTTCGGTCGGGTTGGCCGAGGATGCTGATTGTTCTTTCAACCGTCGGTTTTCTAATAAAAGAAAGTCCAAATAGCTTGCTCGACATGTAAGTTCAATGCCCAATGGTGTCATATGTCACATTGAAGATGGTTGATGGTGAGTCATACCTTTCGCTCACTTTGATCTGTCGATCTCTTGGGGTGTATTGGCATTCGTCTGCACATCCAACTTGCTGACATTTGGAGCACGGTTGATCTCCAGAACATTTGATCTTATGAGCATGACAGCGCTGACAACTGTAGTTGAGTCAAAGTTAGATTAATTAGTTTGCTTGTTGAATTTAAGCCCTGAAGTTGCAGGCCACGCACGCGACAAACTTCCTCCGCTTTGACGGCTCCCTGGCCTGTTCAATGGATATGGATCTGCTCAGTCTCTTGCGGTTCATGGCATCAGATTAGTAGTGATACTTTTTTGTATCCACTTGAATGGTTAGCAAAAGGTGATGCGGGTTTTGTTATTTTCGATTGTCCGAAATGTTCGGTCGGTGTTTTGTTCCAGTTGCCGAACACGATTTACTTAGGTAATTTTGGCCCAATCATGATCATTATCAATTATCCACCACGGTCATTACAGACGAGATGAATGGCGCGAAGGATTCCATGCCAGGAAGGTGGAATGAGTGGATGGACAGAGTAGGGAGTAGGGAGTAATGGATGAGGAGACAGTGGTCGTTCAACTCGGAATAATACTCCATATTTTAGTAATAACACAACGCTCAACTTACTATACTTCCCCGTCTGATAGTCTCCATCCTTGATGTGATCTCAATCATTTGTAGTCACAAAATAGCAACACTCCTAAGCCTCCTCCAATCGCTCGGACCCAAAATTCACAGCTATTGGAGGAGCAGAACGCTCGCTTGAGCCATTATTATGACCGAATCCAGTATAATGACCAGTCGCTGGTGATACCCGACTGTCAAGAGCCGAGTCGGAATTGGAATGGAAAAAAACGAATGTTTTTACACTTTGGTAAGTGCACTTGCTTTGACCTGGTGCAGTTCAATCTGACTTGTGATTGATATATAAGCTGCGTTCAAGAAGATTGTGGATCGCTTTACGCCGAGAAGCTGGAGACAAGCGTGCATGAAGAATCTAGATGGATCGTGCATTCCTCGAGAGGTGGAACCGGCTGGGTATTGAATTCTTCTAATATTGTTGGGGCTAGAAGTCTTGAACAACATCCGATTGAAGAGGCCTGACCCCTTTGCGTTCTAGATCCTTGTATGTACTTCTCGGTCACATGAGGAAGCTAGGATCTTCTTAACTTCGATGCCATCATATCTTCTCAGTGCTCTTCATATAAAGCTGGCAGAAAAGGTATGGAGGCAATATGTATACATACAGCCAACAATATATTTCTTCCGGTCTTGAGTCAACGATCAGTAAATACTCCAGATATCTGGTTTATACCGGAAAGGTCCAGATTGTCCATTCCTGACTTTCGCGTATCGCAAGGCGATTGCCATCCAAAAGTGAATTACACTCTAGCACCCGACTGGCTTTTGTATCTCAGGGGTCTAGATCTGATGTCTAACCGAATAACTCAGCAAAAGAGGCGATGTTCACAGGCGTGTTATGTGTTTGAATTCCCAGCTTTGGAATATCGCCCTTCCACTTGGTCCTGTTATGAATATACCTTGGTTTACGACAAAGATTGATTGCTGTATTTAACACGATTGAAGCAGGTCCATAATCAAAGTTGCTCCGCAATCACAGGCAAGTACTCTGTCGGGTACGATCAAACTTGGGCGCCGATGGCACGTTTCGACTGCAGAATTTTTTTTCTTGGGTTGTCACCGACCGGTGTAGCTCATCTAATATTTGTTGTTTTTGTAACTATTCGTCGATCGATCGATGAGACCCATCGTGGACAAATGTTTGTTATAAAGAGCGTTAATAACTGAAAGTTGGCGAGTAGAACAGGGGGGAGAGGCTCGAAGTATCATATTCTGTCCATGTATGTAAGTAGTTTAAGTGAAGGTCCCTTTGCTCCAGTAGTAAGGAATGTGGCTCTTGAATATCAAGTGTTTGGAATCTAACAGAACTTCGGTTGATGTCGCCCTGTAGCCCAAATCTGATTGGTGCTTTTGTTGGGAGAAAGCGCGAGTTTCCCATGATCCCTGACTGGCCGGCAAGCTCGGAGGCTGAGGGATATGACCTAACCTGGGACCCTTCTTCAACATCCTCACTGCATTCTCCGTGTTGGAAAGACAAAGGGGGCTGCAGTTAATTTTCGCAGGTATAACCGGATGCGAATGCCTGCCACTGCCGTACATCTCTCAAGACCACCACAGATTCATGATCCATACGAGTGTCTTTCAGGTGTAAGCAGTCATAACCGAATCGATCCATGTACTCCGTAGTAGTTCCGCAGGCAGGTCACCTGAGGAAAAACTGTTGCTCCGCTTTTAGGGAAGTGATGAAAAGCCAGGTGGAACATACTTCCTCACCAATCAAAAGGGCCCTCCTGACACACGTACCTACCTACATGCCGAGTCCTCCTACTAGTACTTAGGTAGTACCATGGAACGGCTGAATTGTACCCTTTTTTTTGTCTGCACCAAGTGCCTTACCTTAGGTATGAAGAGGGCTCTGGCTTTGCCTGTGCCGTTCTTCTTATGCCTTCTCATCGTTCTTGTTTCACCTCACTCCCTTGGTGCCTGAGCTTTTGAGGACCAATCTCTTCAAGAATGAAGGTCTAGTTGCTCGAGATCTTCGAAGGTCTGCTACACTGTTCTGTGCATGAGTAATCACCATGATGTCCATACCTGGCGATGACGTGCTGAGAATATGGTTGTTAAAGTCAGCGAGAACACGGATGTCTGAGTTTCGAGGTAAGCAACAAACACTAACTAGTCCAGTAGGCAACAATAGTATCCCGGCTAATATTAGTTCCGTCAAGTTGCAGTCACCAGTCTGGCCTGTCAACGATGCCATCGGACGATATCGACATCTCCTTTTCGTGCACATCAGCCAAGTATGGCTCTCACAACATCTGGAAAACATATATCGGAGGCTTTCCGTACTGCCACCTGAAGATTGCTTCGGAGATCCTAAGCATTCGACGGTCGTATGTAGTGTCAGGGAATACCAGAATGGCAACGAGAATATTGTGATGGTTGATGTTACCTGCAACTTCTCAAGCACATCACATAAAGGAGCTTGAGGCCACTGACGGTAGGGAAAACGAGTCGAATGCAAGTTGTCAACACCGGGAACTTACTTATCTAGCCATGAGCTCCCTGTATAGATGGGTTTGCGACACTGTTGATCACTGCAAGACGGTCCTTCGCCTTACACTTATTCATTTCTCTTCAGTCATCACTCTGCTGGACATCCGCCTGCGAAAGCACCATCATAAGTATGTACATACCACGGAAACTATTCATTCTTTGAGAAAACAAGAACAGCGATCGAGGTCCTGCATGACCCGTTCAAAGGAAGTTTCAGCCGGCACTTCCCTACATTTTCATGTCGAAAACACTCAAAGGCTCAATTATTTGAGCCCGACGTCGTCATATGTCCATATTTGGTGCCTGCTTCCTTTGCTCTATTTCCAAATCTTCTGGGCTATAGCGGTGTGCTCATTATGTTCCGTGACATTTGAGCCAATATGTCCTCCCACCACGCAAGCTATGAAAATAAGATGGTAACGCGAGAGCGAAGTACATGTGCAGCAACACTGTTCATGATGCATATTGTCCGTTGTTACTTCATTCTCATGAATACCGATGTCTCTACTCGTCGTCCGGGCGAAATAATCGTTATCGAAGAGTCTGGGTTCTGATTATGCGTGGAGGAGAGATTTGTTGCTGTACTTCTGCGTGAAGTCCAGCAGAAAGCGTATACAAAGGTGATATTGGACCAAGGAACTCATCTTTGAGAGAACGCAGAATCAAACGAATGATTTTTGAACTATACCCTGCACCCTAGTTATTTCTTGGGATTAGTCGGTGTTGAAGGTTCAATCATCTTTGACTCTTGGCTGCACTAAGATAGAGCTCTTAGAGCAACATGTTTGTCGCCTTGGGGTGTTCTCACTCTGACGCGATTCTTCAAGGTCCTCGAACCTTCAGGTCGTTCCACAATGCTGTGATTGAGGACGATATTCATTATTCATCGTTCAAAAAAAAGTTTTTGGCGATCCCTCCTTCCACGATGGGAAGAATATGCAATTAGGTCGATGTGAGCAATTGGACAGAGTACCGACACTCATAGCTGGTCCAGAAACCGTTTTGTTTCTTAGCTGGCTCTCCAAAACCAGACAGCGGTACATTTGAGTTAGTATATTATCGGGGTACATGACCTAGTGTTTTTTGAGTACGTTGTTAACATGGCAATACATCTTCTGCGAGCAGATGCTCATTGATTATGTTATGCGGTTGACAGAGAAGGATCATGCGGTACAATGGGAGCCACCCGTGACCTTGGCTTCCTTATATAATACAGAGTCCTGTCAACCGTGAAATACCGTGTCTTCAAGGTTACCTATAGGTTAAAGGAGGCCCTTTTCGAGAAAGACCAAGAAAAACAAAGAAACAGGAAGAAACTCAACACGATATTACCGCAGATATCAAATTGGAGAGAAAGGGGAAAACAAGGAGGAGATAAAAAAAAAAAATTAAAAAATGGAAAAATTCTCAACAGAACCATAGCAGTGTCCAGGTCTTTGGGTACTCCTTCGTACCCTTTGTCCTGAGCCTCTGACTTGTTAAATACAGGACTGATACGGAGTACTCGGGAGGTATCCATTATCCACCTTGGTTACAAGCTAGGTAGGAAACGAGCCGATCCCGCGCCAGTGAAGTGAGCTCCAGCCTACCACAACTATAGGTACTTATGCTTGTTTGTACGTTACGTGGCTGACAGGGACTTCGCTGTTTCCCGCGTCTGTACGGAGTAGGCTACTTTAAATGCTCAACACTTGCTCCGGTTTAGTGTGTTAACATCCAGGTTGTTCACACTATCAGACAGCTGAGACAAAGGGGGTTGGCAAGTTTTCCTTTGACAATGTCGAACTCCAACCGTCCTCCGCCCTTCCATTATCCGTCTTACACCTCTTCCCCCTCGTCTGAGTATCCAGGTAATGAGGCGACTTTCAACGACTGGGTGCTGCCTCAGTATTCGCAGCCGTCCTATGCACCTTCCGCTACCTACGACACGGTTGCTGGCTTTGTGGAGAACTCCGCAGGGACTTCGGCTATGCTTACTGGTGAGCAACCTTCAAATTCAAAGGTAGCAATTCCTAGATCAGCAAACCCGGGCAACTGGACCAGCAAGGGACGGGTCAGCCGGGCTTGCGAGAAATGTCGAGAACAGAAAGCCAAGTGTAGCGGACATCGCCCGACTTGTCTGCGATGTCAAGAAGCTGGTACTCATTGCTCGTATGGCGATCGGAAGCGAGAGAAGATGGCCAAGTACGTTGTGTGATAACTTGGGAAGATTAGTTTTGAATTTCTGACCGTGGGTAATAGGCAGTTAAGTAATCTGACAAACCAGAAGCAGATATATGAAGCTTTGTTGAGAGATCTCTGTATGAAGGTGGATTCTCAAACTGCTCAACGTATTGAGCAAGTTATGGATGAAGTAAGTTTTTGCATTTCCCCCCTGGCCTCTCGAATTGGCTCGTCTAACCAACGATTTACAGCAACGCCCTAGCAATGATCAGGCATTTGGTCGCAAGGTCTCGGCCTCCCTATCTACTGTCAGAGGGGCTAACACTCCCGCTGATCCGGTTTCCTCCTTGGTGGCGCTAGATTATCTCAATGAAGATTTCAACCGTGATGAGAACGTACAGGCGATTGGGTTTGTGGGAGAACATTCTGAAATAGCATGGCTGCATAGGTTGAGGCGAATGCTCGAGGGGTCCAGTCCCGTCACTCCCAGTCTCAGAGAGAGTTGGGATCACCAGTCAGTTGCTTCTATGAACTTTTTCCTTGATGATTCGGACATTCCTGTCATAGGCAATGTCGACATCTCGCTGCGTCCTCTGCCGGTGCTTGCCGATCAGCTCTTGGATAAGTACTTCTCAATGATCCACCCTTTCTTTCCGATTATGGGCAAAGCGATCTTCTTGAGGCAATATAAGTCGTTCTACTCAAATCCTTCCTTGCAACCGGGGAAGAGATGGCTAGCGATACTCAATCTGATTTTTGCTATTGCTGCGAGGTACTGCCATCAAGTGCGGTCTGATGCCCAAGAGACACCGGACGATGGAGCCTTGCACTTTTCACGGGCATGGAAACTCAGTATGAGCGATGTGGCTCTATTAGATCACCCGAATCTACAACAGGTGCAAGTGGAAGGCCTAGCATCATTCTATCTCATGTCGGTGGGACAAGCCAACAGGTGCGTCTGGTGCAGTTATATCTCACACATTGCGCCTAATTTTTATGATTTCTATGCAGGTCGTGGAGAATATGTGGTACCTCTGTACGATCAGCTGTTATTATGGGATTAAATCTACACAATGAGACCAGCACGGTAGACCACACGTCTAAAGAAACCCGTTATCGTGTATGGTGGTCCATTTATATGCTTGATATTCAACTCTCTGTGATGACTGGGCGTTCACCTCACTGCAGCAGTGACTTCTGTACCACTCCCCATCCGGTGCCTTTCCAGGAGGAAGAATTTATGGATGATAACGTTGCTCAAATCATCGCGGATAATGAGAGTCGGAATGTCTTTATGGAAGCATTGTCTTCAAGGAACACGATAAAATCCTTCGACGAAGTCACAACACCAGAAGGCTTTGGACGCACAATGTCAAACCAGGGTGAACAATGTGGACAAGCTGCGTTCAATGCTATGGAATCCCTCACACCGAATACCTCGTTATACTTTCTTTGTTCTGTCGGTCTAGGATTGATCATTCGAGAATCTATTGACACATTATACGCCCCAGGGGCCGTTCGAAAGTCGTGGCGTGAAGTAGAGATGGCCATCTCCACATTGAATAGCAAAGCAGATGCATGGCTCTCCCAGCTTCCGGCAGCATTCCACTTTACTCACGGTCACCAGGCGTTTCAGAGACAGAGGTCATGTCTAGCCTTTTGCTTCTATAGTGCCAAGATCTTGATCACCCAGCCATGCCTTAGCCGCCTCGCACAGGAGGCTCCGGGTGTTGAAATACCTGGAAATTTCTGCAATGCCATGGGGATTATGTGTGTCGATCTTGCGGGTCAAATGGTTAGCCTCTTGCCCGATTCACCGGAGCCTTCATGGGTCTACCATGTCTCTCCTTGGTGGTGTGTCCTGCACTTTCTCATGCAATCGACGACCGTACTACTGACCGACCTATTACTCCTTGCAAAGGCAGGAACTGTTCATCATAGGACGATCTTGGAGAAAGTTTCCAAAGCGATGCGTTGGCTCGCTGTGATGTCGACGAAAGATTCTTCGTTTCAGCGGGCTGAACTCGTGTGTAGAGACCTACTTTCCCAGAATGCCATGGAACCTGATATTGGAGCCTACACGGAAGATGACAAAAACAGACTACTGTGAAGATCCCGAGCTTTTTTACTTTCAATCAAGTGGCGTACACTTGAATGGGATCACTATTGTGTCAACGCATCCACACCATGGTACACCATCAGTCACTCGTTGAATTGCCCCCTTTGCACCGAGCAGGTCTACCCAAAAGGAGGTTGAGGTGTCGCAAGCGAAACCATTACATCTGCATTGTTTACCTGGCATTCCATAGACTTGCTCTCGCTTCGGTCTCTAGTTTCCGATATGGATCTGACTTTATGGTTCAGTAGATGTGGATTTGTCCATGGTCTGCCAATCTCCATGGTTTCTCACTGCATATCTTACCAATTCTTTTCATCTCAATTTTCATAGTCTGTTCCGCCTTGCCCAAGTATCTGCCACGGGGGTTAGGGTATGCTGCCCGCCGCCACCTCGACTTAATGGGGCCTGATCAAACAATATCCATCAGTAGTTCGACAATGCCACTGATAATTCTTTTTCTGGGTTTCCCTTTCTCTCCCTTTTTTTTCCCGCCTGGGATATTGGCCTTGAGCGTAAGTACGATAAGGCATGTACTCCGAAATATTGTTTGAGTGGAGTTAGAGCTTCTTATTACCCTTCCGCTCCTGTGAAAATTTTGGTAAGGGAAGTAGTTCCTTGGTAGGCCCTATTAGGAAAGAAGTAAATTACGGACAATTGACGCCACTTTACGAGGATCGTGACTCTGAGGAGTTAGAGACATGCAGAGCTCCACATCAGCTGATGATCTAGGTCAGATGTTGCCCACTAGATAACTGTTTCCCCTTCTATCTATCTATACTCCGTACGGAGTACATACCTAGATACCTACGGAGTAGATACGTCCTGTATGCCCGAGTGGGTCGATTTCCCCATCGAGACGGGAGTCGCTGTCTCGCTGGCGAACCGGCCCATGGCAACGGAAGGTTCCTTCTGGCCCATTGGCCTCTTCTGGATACCTTGGTATGTCAGGTTTTGATTTGCCATTCCGTGTCTCGAGGCTAGACACGTCCAAGTAAATACCAGCCGTTCGTTGGTGTCAGGTCCTCGGAGCCCGAGACACTGGTAAAGAGGAATACCATCCGATACTATTGTACAGGCCCTCTGGGGAACAAACCTGTCATGGCAGCAGCTTGCCATAGAGTCAAAAACGGGCTTCAGGACTGCGACCTAGGTAGTAGCCTATCCGGACCGGCCAGCCAACACCAAATTTTTACTTAGTCCGTGAATAGTCTGCTGCCTATTATATTGTCGTATCGAGGACAAGGCGGAATACTCCTTGTCGATATCGGACTGCCTGATTGTCTCGACTCTCTCAATGCACCATACGGAGTACTCCGTACCGTCTAAACACTTAAACTACCTAAGGATCGGTATGTGACAGGTATGAAACTACTAGCTCCTGGGCCGGTTGATGGAGTGGACATACATTAATTCTGTACTAGTAGACTACTCCGTACTAGGTACGGAGTATTCCCATAGAAATTTGCTGGGCATTCCATGGGTTCAGAATGGGGCAAGTACGGAGTACTACCTAAGTTAAGCAAAATGTTTATTCTGACAAACCCGAAGAATCTACATCGTACCAGTCCGTATATTCCACATCAAAGTCCATCCATTCAAAATTGACCTGCCTTCAGCGAAACACAGAGATTTACTCCCAGGTTTTTACGCGTCGGTGCCCAATCAAAATTTCAGGCGTCCCCATCCACATCCATGTCCACTGATGCCTTACATTACGCAGCGTCAGACCATTACCTCGGTACCGAATGGTCCCTGGAAACCACATCCATGTATGTATGTACTGTGCATACATACAAAAAAGTACAGATTATGCATGTATGTACTAGTATGTACTAGTTAGTATGTACGGAGTACTCTGTAGTACTACTCTGTACGGAGTACTCCGTACGGCGTAAGGAGATCATATTTGAGCTCTAGTAGCTGAGTAGTTGAGTACCTACGGAGTAGGCTTGTCAGTATCCACTTCCGTCTTCTTATTACTAGCTTCTTTTCGTCAACTTCAAAACTCCTTGCATTCGTTACATCTCGACCATACAAAGTACGTAGTACTCCGTACCTTACATCCTGGTAATGAGTTGAGACCCCAGGCAAAACATTGCACGTGATGTTTCTCGTTTCACCGCCTTCCTGTTAAAGGGCATGTGGGGAGTCTCTCTGTGGAGCTGTACGGAGTAGAGCTTGATAATAGGTAACCTCCGACCTATTCAACCAATGCCGAGCCATTCATGATTACCTATCAGGGACATCGCAGGACGACCGGTCTAAAATACGATGCTGAGAAGAAAAAATGTCTCTAAGGGGGCCCATGAAGCACTCGCACCTGAGACAGGTGAGTGCTGCTAGTCTAGAGACTCTCTCCACCACTCATTCTCTGGCACTATCTCAGAATGATGGTCAGAGTGATAAACCGTCGACTCCCGATGAGAGGACAATCCGATTATCCTTTACCGGCTTGGGTCGACGGCAATGCTCGCTCTGGGTTCATGACGAGACTTTCTCCAGGGAGGAAATTCTATTCAATCAGGCTGCATTCATCGACATGGGCCTGAACGTCGGCGATGTCATCGAGATATTACCTGCGCGGTATCCCGGAGATGGCGTGCATTCTGTTAAAACAGATCTCGGGTCAAGATCTTTGCGGGATAATCATGTTGACTCAAGCTCTACGCTACATTCAGACTCGATGTCCAAGTTCAAGACCCCATTACAAAGCCGGTGCCTCTTCGTGGTCAAAGCCATGCCGCAAGAGATAAGGACCCGGAATCCCAAGCTAGAGCTTTCGCTCACTACCAGTATCGCCAACATATTCGGATTCAAGAACCGGACTACAGTCCTTATCTCGATTGTAGACCGTGCTCAATGCGCCGCCTCTCATGTTGATATCTCCTTCCGCGACCAATATATGGTCCGCTCTGACATGTGGAGGCTGGTCATGTCGGAGTTGGCAGACAAGATCATTTACAAAGGCCAGAAAATCGTATTCATGGGTAGTATCAAGGCAACCGTAAAGAATATCTTCATCCGGGGCAAAAAAGTCCTTTCGGGCTTCTTCTCCCCGCAAACCATTCCTGTGTTCCGCAGCGAATCAGCAAAGTACGTCCTGTTCATCCAGATGTCAAGGGAGATGTGGGACTTCGACTCGGAAGGAACTGGGGACATTCTATTTAGCAGGGTTATCAATGGGTTCCTCCCTGAACTGTTTAAACGATGGGCTAATTCGGACGCAAGACATCTGGTTACCATCGTTTTGTTCACACGGGTTGAGTACGATGCATCCACCATCGCCTCTTCCACTCTTAGTGCGGAGAAGCTGACAAGCATGTTTGGCCCGAGCCACGTCCCCACGAGGGACTTCTATCGAGTAGTGGTCAATGATATGGCGAGTGGTCATTGGACCACTATTTTGGATGAACTGAAGAAGGATTTCAGAACATTCCTGAGGGACGTATCGATTCTCAAAGTGCACAATACAGATACCCCGACGGTCAACGCGGTCAACGCCTCAACATCTCAGCCCGTTACCATTGCAGGGCGGCCAAGTACTGCCCTCCGTGGCAACATACTCGAAGCCATTCACCTTGCATCTTCACATCTAGCGTTCGATCATATTGATCGTGATATGGTTCATACAGGTACATCAATCATAGTCATCACGCCGGGAAGCGGGGTTTTTGAAGTATCATATGAATCGTTAGCCTCCACCACAGAAGCGCTTACGAACCGTGGTATCGCCATTGATCTTGTTTGTCTTAGCCCCATGCCCCTCCACTCTGTGCCTCTATTCAAATATCGGGAGCCAGCCCCAAGACCTACCTCTACCCCGTTTGGTGATCTTCAGCATGGAGGTTATTCCCCTGAGATGCGCAATTCGTTTGCGAGCTTGTCAAGTAAAACGCCACACCTTTCCCCAAAGTCAGCTCTCCTGGACTCCTTTACAGGAATAGGCTCTAGAGCACAGTGGTCTGCCAGGTCAAGCGAATGGAACTATGGGATCCCTCACTGGCTTGATATCTCATATTGGAACCCTGAAACATACAGGGAGTCTCGGCGTATTTTGAAGAAAGATCCTAATGCTCCTATTCCATTCACCGTGACGAAACAGTCGAAGGTTTTCGTTCCGCGTGTGCGGATGTATGAAATCCAAATGATGGGTGTCATGGAGAGCGAACAGTCAAACATATCAATTCCGTACCTTTCAGAAGGTCGAAGCGTCTCTCAGGCGACCAGTTCTGCCCTCGGCTCAAGTCCAGGTAGTCTTGTGCCCCCTAAGACTACCTTCAGACGCAATTCTCCTTTCAGGCATCAGTTCAGTGATAGTCTACGCCCCGAGCCATTTCTCCAGAACATAGCAAGCACAAAGGATGCGATGCTTGCTACATCCAAGAGGACGCCAAAAGCCGTACTCTCCTGGATGGATAATTATGACGAGAACGTGTTTCCGCCCTTCCCAAAACGGCGACATCGCCGTAAGCCGTCAAAAGTGAAACGGCCTAGCGAGCCAGAGGTGAAAGCGTCCAACGCGCATGAACGGATATCTGCTAGATCAATATCACGTCTTAGAGAAAATGAAAGTACCCGTTCAGCATCACGCCAGACTGACACCCCACTGTCAGCCCCCAGAAGCCCTGTATCTACAAAAAGCGCTTCTCCCAAAAAGCCAGCTTTAAAAAGCTCCTCTAAAGCGAAGTTACCACGTATATCGCGTACAATCAGCTTCGCTCTTCGTGGCCTAAGCTCCACCCCACCCAGAGCTCAGGCGAGCACAGAAGTCAATGTGGAACACGCTAGAGGCTTGCCAACGTCAAACCAACAAAAGTCAACGGGTAGGCTTGCACACAATAGAAGCATGGAATCTTTGAGTGCATCAGATAGCGCGTCGACGGTGATCGACTTATCCGTGGCTCCAGCAACACCTCAGAAAGCAACCAAGAGCACGGCCATTACGCCATCGAGGCCGATATTGATCAAAGTACCTCCCAAGCAACCACTGGAGGACCCAGAGCAGCAAGGACGCCCAACCATAACAGAGTCACTTTCGACGACGACTACTACAGAAATTCCTCTAAACTATGATACTCGCCTTGTGAGTCAGCCAAAACGGTATGCCCCTAAATTTGAGATGAGCTTGAGCTCTGGATCGCGCGACGGGTCTTCAAAAAGTCCACATAGCAAGGCACTGGCTCCTTGGGTTCGCTCAATTAATCCATGCAACACCTCAAGAGAAGTGTTACGAGATACTAGCTGGTTTGGGCGCTGGCAACATGCTTATCCAAGGCCTCCTCATGTTGCTGTGGTCAAGTGGAAAAGCTTGAAGTCTCCTGCCATTCTCCCTCTGACAACAGAAGAGTTCCCCACACCGAGTGAACTTGCCTCAGACTATCTGCAAACCCCATACCGTGTCTTTCCCAACGATGACACGGAAGGAATTGAGGCGCCTAAATCAAGAGGCGTGCTTCTCCGGGAAATGATATCGCTACGGCTGTCTCACGGTTTTCAAATTGTTGTTGGGAAAAATGTAGTTGAAGCCTCAGGACAATATTCCCTCCAGTCGCCAAATGTATTTGACGCACATGGCTTGGGAAAGGACGAAACCACTGTCTTTTTGTCCAAAGGCAACTCAATCCATAGACTTATTTGTATTGATGGTGCAGAGATTGAAGTCACACGATACACACATCGAACTTCCTCGCTTTTGGCATCAGACCAGAAAAGGAAATTTACTCTGTATTCCCCGGCCATGAGAACAATCCTGAATCCCGAATACGTGGTGAAGGATATCAGATTAGACTCAACCTACGAGGAATATAACTGGAACTACGCTGACAATTATGTGGCTGGACATCGAGACTACTTGTTCAATCCAGCCCAACAACTCCACTTCTGGCGTGTGCGCTATGTTCTGATTCCGATGCGTTTGCACTTCAAATCTCGACGCACGATACATGGGTTCAATGAAGACAATGAGGAAGAAATTCATCTGCTCGGCATTAATCAGCTCACACATATATGGCAGCGCCACAAGTACATCCCTCCGGAGGAGAAACGCTTTGAAAGCTCTAACAGAAAGAAGGGACAAAATCCCCTCAATATCATGTACCAGACACGGAATCCATCCGAGGTTATTGCGGCTGAGCTAGACCGTATCATACTCACAGATCCTGGTCTAGATTCGTCTCCTGCGCAGCTGCTACCAGAATCAGAGTTGCTCGAGCGATCTAGTATCAGTCTATCATCCCTGGCGCAGATAATTCAGGGTGAGAAAGGAGTCAGGATGATGGATCGAAGGTGGCATTGGCGACTGCATTATAACTGCTTTATTGGTTTCGAACTCACAACTTGGCTGCTCCAAAACTTTCGCGATGTTGACAGCCGCGAGGAAGCGGTCGAATTTGGCAACGAGCTCATGAAACACGGCCTCTTCCAGCATGTAGAAAAGCGGCATAATTTTCGAGACGGCAACTACTTCTATCAGATCTCTAGTGAGTATCGTCTCTCGCGACCTGAATCTCGTGGTAGCTGGTTCCCTCAAATTCGATCTGACAAATCGGTTCCTTCAACTCCGGCGGGTGAGACCTCAAGAGACTCACCTATGAGTGGGCATACTCGCTCCGATAGTACGGATGACACACAGCCGCAGACTCCAAGCACACCGTCAAAATCCAAAAATAAAGCTTCCATCACGTTGTCTAAGACTATGAAATACGACGTCGACCCTCGTAAACGTTCTAATCGACCTGAGGTCATTGATCTCCATTTCGATCGGCTGCATAACCCTGAGAATTGCTTTCACCTTGAGCTCAGCTGGATGAATACCACTCCCAAGTTGATCGAGGATGCGGTCCTGTCGTGGGCTTCGACAGCCGAGAAGTTCGGACTTAAACTCGTCCAAGTTCCCATTGCTGAGGCCTGCGCCATTGACAAAACACAGCCATTTCGAAAGCCTTACCGAGTCCAACTCAAGATCCCTCCTCCTAAGGGTCCAATTCCCCTTCAGCAAAACTCGGGGTCGTTCTCCCAGCCGGTTACACTGGACCATCAGTACTTTCATAAAGCCCTCTTGTGGAAGTTCGACTTCGTCCTGGACTTCGAGGGCAGGTCTTCATATCCTGCGGACGTCGAAGTGTCATATTCCTGGGGAATGCCTGACTATCAATACTCGCAATATATTCATCGGTCAGGCAGTCTTCTGGCTCAAATCACCGACGAGGGTGACTTCCTACTTCTTGCCAATCGGCTTGTCAGCACACGAAGTGCTGCCAGCCGAGACCTGCCGCGCCATGAGCGGTTAGACAGGCCCGATCAATATCGAGCACGTGCAGGGACTTTCGATCCTGTGGACCGTTTATCTCCACGTCTTTCGCCCATGGCTCGGCCAGTTCATGAGATCCATAGCCCCCTAAGTCCTCAGGGACACGCGAGCATTGATTCCGCAAATCTATACCGAGCCCCTGAACACATTCTCACTGGGTTTGCAGACTTCTGCAACGATCCAGATAAACTCGAGCAATTCTACAACGAGACCCATGTGCGCCCGGCTTCAACCAAAGTTGGCCCCACCCCAATTACGTTTATGGACGCATCGATACCTTCTCTTGAGTTACCTGCCAGCGTTGTCAGCCATCACATATCACCCCCACCTGGTCTAGTGTCCAGGCTGCCGCAAAATACAGTCGCCCCATTGTCCGAAATGAGAGCTCCGTCGCGGAATGACAGTAATATACCCAGAGGCAGTCCGAGGAGCGGAAGCTTACGGCCGCTTTCTCTAGGATAAAGGGTTAATCTTATGTATGATATAACCTGTGTCATGACATGTAGTTACGGTCTGGAAATGGTTATGATGGAATTTCATGAACACACCTAAAGATGTATATAGTCTGCTTTGACACTTAGACGAGATATGTAGCATCTACATACTACTCAAATCAAAAAGGATGATCTTGAAGCCCATCGGTTTATTGCCTTCAAGTTGGGTTAGTGGCGACCACATGTGGCCAGTCAGTATGCAGTCAGAGAGAACTAAAGTATAGTAGTGTAACCCTAGTAGTTACCATCTCGAATCCCAGTGAGAAACTTAGAGTACTAATAAATTTCTTCAGTCAGATTAGAAAAATTTCCCTTCGTTCTTGATATTTGCATACTAATCAACACAGAGCGTACTAATAGCTCCGTTTGGCAACGGGGATTCCTAGCAGACAGGAATGGCTCTCAACTCATCTCAAACGACAACCAAACCCGACTTCGCATCTCGCAGAGTATGTACATACATCTAGAGCAAACGCAGGTTCCATGGAAATCGGTCTCCTCCCCCTTCAGATCAACGACGAACAGAGCTCCGAAATCCTCTGTGAAACGCAAAATTCTCCCCACACTTACCTTCTCGCCCATGCCCCATGGAACTACAACCGGGGTACCCATGGTCCCTGAGTTCCCAGAGGATCTCAGATCCCTACTTCGCAATACTGGCTCGGCAGTAACTTTGTTCGTTGATTCCGTTTTCACGGATAAAGTTACAGTACCGAGTACTGTCACTTTCTACGTGTCTCGGACTGCTGAGGATTCCCAAGGAATGTGGATCTCGGGTTTCGATCACACGAAGATCTATGAACTGGGCCCGGTTGGGCAGGGAAACTCATGCTGACGGGGATTTGATACTCTTTCGATTCTGGGTAGATTGGACTCGGTCACTTCGATTAATCCGAAACTGAAGGTGTCGCGATTAGCATGAAGTGCTGGACGGGCTTGAAGTTTTGGTTAACCGGTCCATTACAGTTGAAGGGACAGTTCAGTTCGTTGATCCGAGCAAGATACATGAGGTGTTGAAGGTTATGAGGTGATTGCAGATGATGCAGGTGTGAAGTTCGGGTTAGACATTTAGTTTATTTATCATGGCCAAGACAGGACTTACAATGAACGTTTCAAATTAAAAATTAGAATAGAATATTCATAGAATCCAGCTAGAAGATTATCACATCTTCACTCATGTCGATAGTGAATCATGAGTCGTAAATACAGGACTGGAAAAAACACACAACACATGGGTATCATGATGTTCACAAACGTAACGATAAAGATGACCACAGCCTGACTCCTGCCCTGCTGTTCATTGAACTAGGAAGCTCCGTTCGTTTTCGAAAGAAAAGAAGAAAGAATTCTGCCAATATTAAAGTTGCCGAAAGTAAGATGGGGAAAACACTAGCATCCATCACCAAGACAGACCCTAGGACTGTGGAGAAAATTAAAAAAGACGAAGAACTTGGCTTCGGAACGAAAAGGTAAAAGAGAGGAGAGAAAGTCACCAAGCTTCCTCAACATCAAGAAGCCATTTGCGAACTCCTTCTCTCAAAGTATTATCAGGCCCAGCTAATGAACGCTTGTGTTCTCTATCTACCGTACCAAGCTCCCCATCGATATCCTCCCGACAATGCTCAGCGGTCACACTGCGAACTACTTCTTCAAGTGCGCCCAGAACTAGTTTGCGACATTCAGTGCGGGGGACCTCGAGAGAAGGAACCTGGACTTCTTCCCGGTTCGCTGTGTCTGACGCGGCCTTGTCATCGCCTCTGCGAGCCCGCGAGGGAGACGGTGCCCGAGAGTGGGCCAAGGACGATGGGCCGCTTTGAGCGAGAACACGTTCCAGTGCATCGACTAGGGTGCCATCCAGATCCATGACTAGTTCTTCAACGAACTGCTCTTCAAATTCGTTCGGCTCGTAACCGTCTGAGAGGGAAATAGAAGATGTTTTGCTTGGCGAATGAATAGAGCCTTCGGGAATGTGGCGCGGAGTGCCAGGATGAGAAACAGAAGGTGACATTGGGCTTCGCCAAAAGACACTGCTGACAGCTTTTCGTCTTAGGCGCAATCGCTTAACCGTAAAAGTCCTCACATCAGCAATCAGCGTTGTAGCAACATCGACCCATCTTTCTGATCCATCTGCTTCGGAGGAGAACGCGTGAGCCGGGGTCGGCTCAGCCTGCATTGCGCGCTTCACGTCGGCTTCCAGGCTTGAATAAGGCCGCACAGCTTGAAGCAGGAAGTCTTCATGGAAACTCCTCAACCAACCAGCGACATTAATATTAGGCCCGTCGTTCTCCCTGTGTGTGTAGTGAAAGCCAGAGCCACTGCTGTGTGTAGATGCCACAGCATCCACACTAGTGACTGAAGTTCGCGTTTTCTTCGGCGATGTCATGGTAGAATCGCCCGATGAAGAAAGCGAAACAAAGCCAGGCAATGGAAGGTCAACGTCGACGATTCCATCATCGCCACGTACGGATAATTTCAGGGAAGACTCTCTATTTTGGTCTGTCATTAAGGAAAGATCCTGCACATCTTCCTCAAGATGTTGGGGATTTGAGTGAGGGATTGAGATGTTGCCACTCGTGGCTACTTTGGGAGGTTCTTCTGGTATCTCAGTCGAAACCTCTTTTACCATTTGGCTCAAGGTAGGAGGGCCTCGTTTTGGCAGAGTTGTATATCCAGAGACCGAACGCCTACGAATCTCGGCTGGTGAAATGGCATCGCCGCTTCCAGTTGATGACCCTTGACGCGAGTTCCATAAGCCAGAAAACAGGCTTCCCCATCGGCCAGTAGCCGAAGCCACGCTGCTGTTGGCAGTCATCGAACTCTCACTCCTTTGCAAGTTCTTCAGCAAGTTCTCAGATGCCAGGCTATCAGTCCCTTCGTGCACAGACTGGTCCGACCGATCCCGCTCTAGACGGCTTTGTGAAGCAAAATGCGGAACGGGAACAGTGCTACCAGGGGTTGCTGTGGATGTCGTCGCGGCGCTGGTGTTCTTGCTTCGGGCATCTTTAGGGTGTACGGAGACGCCTAATGTTCTAATAGAGCGTGCATCTGACCCTCTCCTAGTTGCTGCGAATTCCATTGGTACCATGGACTCAACATCATCTGTGGAGCGGTGCGCAGTTTCATTTGATGAGACGCTGACGGACCGCTGGTGGTGATCTCTGTCAGCAAGATTCAAACGTTGCGCACGGGACCGTCGCTCAATGGCTCTTCGCAGGGACTCCTGTCGTAGGACAGGTACGTTGGGTGGACTTTGTGAAACAGCACGCATTGAGGAAGAGGTGCCAGGCCGAAGGGGTGACGGAAGCGGTTCAAAGCGCTGCTTAGGCGGAAGAAATGCAGACAGCAAGAAGATAAGCCGGCGGGCGGTCATCTTGTCAGAGGAAACAATGACAGTGCGGTTTGCAAGGATCGGGTCCGAATCCTGCTGTTGAGCCTTTTGCTGTATATAGTGTCGGCGTCGCCACCATTCTGGACCTAAGGCATTGAGCCACTCCGTGTGGTTTCCCAAAAACGCGGTGATGAGAACCAAGAAGAAGAAGCTATGGTCTTTGTCGCCAAGATTGCGAACGATCGAACGGCCTTCCTCGCGCCAGACACCCCACCGACTCTGTCCCGTTATCACATACGGGGTTTGAAGAGCCGTGCTGATACGGCGAGAGCTGCGAAGAGCCTCTTCCCGAAGCTTTGAATTCACTGCTAAAATATTCGCCGGTAA
Source organism: Aspergillus coremiiformis (assembly GCA_009193565.1). Classification (NCBI taxonomy): domain Eukaryota; kingdom Fungi; phylum Ascomycota; class Eurotiomycetes; order Eurotiales; family Aspergillaceae; genus Aspergillus; species Aspergillus coremiiformis. The sequence continues at coordinate 48,784 of ML739068.1, read as the reverse complement.
GTGGATGATAGTTTGATTTGTCCGCTGCATATTTGGGGGTTTAGCCGGCTTTGGATGTAATCCAGACGAGTCTACCTTTTTCAGGAGGAACAGAATCTCCTTCCGTGAAAGCCTCTCCAGATGCGACAAGGTGCGGTTGATGACATCCCAATGATCGACTAGCAAATCAATTCGTTCATCCAAACTGGCTGGGGGGGATGCAAGCGACAAACTGTCATCTAGGAAGCCAGTGCGCCAGCGGTAATCCGAATCCAGCGAGCACGACATCGCTGGCTTTGGCGAATCGGAGCCTTGTGCACTGAACCGAGAGACAGGACGACCAATGTTGCGCCCCAAGAGAGGGATTTGGATCGTGATCGCCACGGCATACATTGGTGTCTTCTTCTCTTTAATCTTCTTGCGCTTAGTGACGTCGGGGAAAGGGAAGCCGATCTCAGGAAGTGACTCTTGATACAAGGAAGCAGCGAGGTCTTGTCTGTCTGGAGAAGTTTCACCAGCCTCCGGCAGATTCACGCTAAACATCCTTGTCACCAGAATGGTCACTTTCGACGGTGGCTTTCCATCATTTCCACGATTTGAATTCATGAAGGCCGATGAACTCCCAGTCGTGTAAGCTCGAGAGAATGAGTCGCGGGAGGCGGGAGATGCGCTTGCAGTCCTACCAGGCTCGTCATCGGCTGAAATAATATGCATTTTCGTAGAGGAGCCTCGGTAACTGAATGCACTGCTGCCAAAAATACAGTTCAAGAGACCGGCATCGTTCGAGTCCGTTGAATGACGCGAGTAGCCAGGATCATGAGAGCCCCCGGCAGGTGATACCGTGGAACTGCGACCACGGGCCCGCATGAAAGCACCAGATGACATCGGGGGCGATCTACGGGCTTCTGTAGGGAAGGAAAGCGGACTTGGTTCCACTGCTGATGATTGAGATAAGTAACCTCGTCGAGCACCTCGGGTAAGGGTCGAAACAGTCCGAGTATGCCGTGCGCCTGAGTTTTCAAACGCCTGGGGTTCCAGCCCAAGACCATAGGAGGGCGAGTCTGAACTAGCACGAGTATCCAGTAACACACAGGCATCTCTATCTCCAAGCGCATTCTGAGCGATGATCACACGGAGGTCCTTGATGGGATCCAAGTCAACCCCTCCTCGGTCGTCATAGGCACCAGCGGTAGAAGCATTCGGTGAATTGAAAGCCGTGTGGAGAGGATATGTATGGGTATTCGAGCGTCTGAGAAGGCTTGCATCGGGAAATAAAAGACCAGAAGTATGCTCTTCTTCGGTGACGGATTCAAGCTGGTGGGGATTCTTAGCAGAATAAGCCGCCGGGTTCAACGTGGAAGCTGCAGTACTTAGTAACCGGCCCAGCATGATGACAGGCAAAGATTGGTATGCAGAAAAAGAAACAAAGGAAGCCAGTCAGAGCAAAGAAGGGCCGTCAAGCACAAGGGTCGATTTAACAAAGATGAAAGCAGAAAAACAGACAACCAACAGCCAGACAGTTAGACTATCTTGGAACTGCAGTTCCCCATGTTTCAATCACACCAGGAGGCACGCATGATCAAATTAATAGATCAATATTAAGCGGGGGGGAGTAATGATTGATCAGTGAACCGATGGGCAATGTGAAAGGAAAAGGAGAAAAGCGATATCCGCTGTTCAATGGAAGGAGGGGAGGGACGGGGATTGGTTTGGCTTTGCAGCACGAAAGGGTAATAAAAGAAAAGGAAAAGCAATTGAGGGGTATTCACAGAATAGTGTGGAAATAAGGAACAGGGAATTGGAGGGGAGGGGAACAAACGGTCTCCACCAGACAAATAAAAAAAGAAAAGAAAAGAAGAAAACCACCCACGAGGGAAAAGAGCAAAGGGGAAATAATGGGGAAGGGAAGAGAACTTGAAAGGGAAGCTAAAGTGAGGGTAAAATCGAAAGGATGAAAGGGCGGTGAAGGCCACACATGATCTCAGCCTCAATGGCCGATCACGGGCCCAAGTACTAGAGTAGTACTTCGTAGGCGACACCTCATCCTGCATTAATACCCCAACCCTCCTAAAAGTACTATTCCTTGCCAATTTCCTATCATGGATACGGATTTGCAAGACATGCAGAAGAGAGAGGGGGGAATGGTGAGATTATGACAGATGGACACCTACCATACGGAGTACAGTACTGTATGTATGTACTCCGTACGGAGTATACACTACCCGGTGGATTTCTTCACCCTAAATTACAAAACTCCTACTAGTAGTATGATAAAATTCACCCAAAGGAGTATAAGATTACGGAATGAAATAACAACCCGATAGGCGAAGAACTTGAAGAAAAGAACGGAATTTAGTAATAACTTATGCTTGTTTGTATCCGAATCCACTTTAACCGTTTATCTGCCCTAGAATTTTGATAATTTTGATGAATCTTCGCCGTATCATATATATCTCAACCAATCAACTCTTCTGTGTCTTTCGCTTCACTTTGTCCACCAACTTTTTCAGATCCTCCGATCCACCTTCAATAGATTTGCTCTTCTTCTGTTTCTTTTTCTTCAGATCACTATGACTAACCTCTTCCTCGTCCGCATGATCGTCGCGGTTTCTACGCCGCTTACGTCCCTCCTCCAGTAATTGCTTCATACCGGATGTCGCCTTGAATCGAGGATTAGTAGGATCAATAGCAAATTCGTGGCTTTCAAACAGACGAGCGAAACGCGGGTCGTTGACATCCATCTGGAAATCATCCACAACTGCCGGTGCCTGCTTGCCTTTTCCTTTGCCCTTGCCCTTTTTGCGGGCTTGTTTTTCTGCCTTTTCGATCTCATTCATGTCGAAGTGCTTGATATTCTTGTTTTCGTCATCCATCATCAACAGCTCCAGCTCAGCTCGCTTAGCAGCGGCCGCAGCTTCCTCTGCGGCACGCTCCGCCCGCTTCTTACGCTTCTCCTCCTTGCGGCGAGCTGCAGTGGATTCCTTGCCAGAGGGGTCGTCAAAGAATGGATCCTCAAAGCCCAAATCTTCTTCCTGAGGCTTCTCACTCTCCTCCACTGCATTATCCTGTTCATCGGTCGCAGCATCACCCTTATTGGCCGCGCTCAACTTCTCCTTTCTCCGTTTCTTCCTCTCGCGCTCCTTGCGGACGTATTTCTCAATCGTAGTCTCATCTTTCTCGGGTTCGTTTTCGAAGATGCTGTCTTGGTTGGAGCCGCCAGCCAGACCCGAAGTAAAGGTGACCTCCATTTCGCCAACAGGGCCATCAGACTTAGATGACCGGGTTGGCGCCGTACTCAATCCGAGAAGAGCTCGCATACGTTGTCTCTCGTCCTCTTTCTTTGAAATCTTCTTAGAACTGCCGCCATCGTCCTGTGTAGTATCCACAACTTCCACTCCTCCTTCCTCATCCTCGTCCTCCGAGGAGCTATCGCTGGCGAGGTAAGCCTTCAAATCATTCTCATCAATTTCTTTCCGGCTGCCTCGGAAAGCTCGTGCCTGGGCCTCCTTGCGTGATTTATCCTCCATATCCCAGGTCAGCTTAACTTTGCTGTGCTGCAGCGCATCGGTCACGAATTCATTAGGCTGATAACCATCTGGAATCCGTTTGCATTCGTCACGGGGTTTGTCATCAGAAAAGTCGGTGTCATTGGGTACAAAACGAAGGTCGAAGAAGTTTGCGCTCGACAAATACTCGGCACCGTCCACCAAGTCGTAAACGTGCTTTGCCACGTCCTTACTCGAGAATGACAAGATGGCATAGAAATAACGTAGTCGTTCCAACTGGTACTTTCGTAGTTCCGTAGAGTTGAACTCCTCGCCCTTGTCTTCCTTCAGCATCGACTGCTTGATTTTCTCCTCTTCCTCATCCGAGTCGACATCATCGTCCTCGTCTTCAAACCCTTCAAAATCATCCTCCTCCTTCGCAGCAAAGATCTCCCTCGGAGGCCCTTCCGTCTCTTCTCTATCCATACGCTCTTTCCCAAACTCGCTCGGGTAGACAGAAACCTTCAGCACCCGTCCACCAGCAGGAACAAAGCTAGAGAATACAGCCATCAAATCCTCCGCCCGTATATTATCCCAGTCCAAATTCACCACTGCGATCCGATTCGTCACATCACCTGTAGGGACGCCAGTCTGCTGTTTATCTGGAAACTCGAGTTCCTCGCCGGAGCTGAATTCACCATCCTTGTCCTCCTCTTCGTCAGAGCTTTCCTCTTCCGAAGATGAAGACGAGAAGCCACCATCACGCGCAGGATCATAAGAGCCGCTATCTATATCCGCCTTCTTCAGTTCTTTAAGCACTTCGTCATCGTCAGCCACGCTCATATCTTCCTCGTCTTCCTCGTCTTCCTCGTCACCCTCAAGTCGGTAGAATCTCTCCAGCTGCTTCTTCGTATCATCGCGGGCGAGCTTCCGTCCGTATCGGTCGACTGCGGCATTTCGAGAAAAGTCTTTGTCGTGCAACACGTGCGCGAACCGCTTGTCGAGTTTCACATGAGTTTGCCGTTTACTCGGGAGACGGTAACGCGGATCTGTTTGGATACTGGCGAAACGAGGATCGGCTATTGTCCCCAGGTACAACTGTCAGTTATCGAATTGCTAACACGGAGGAGTTGAGAAGCGCATACTGATGACAGAATCGGCTTGCTTTTTGGCGCCGCCGTTCTTTTTGCCTTTCTTTTGGTCTGGCATCGTGGTGGGTTTTTATAAGTAACCGGAATGGCGGAAACAATTATGGATAGATGGAAGGCAAGCTACGATTGTGGCAGGCCACAATCAATGGCTGTATGTTAGTAGCCTTGACTTTTTTTTTCGTGGTCGATAAAGATGATAAGGGTAATTTTCTTATGCGGCGGAACCAAAGATTCTTCTTGATTTTTGAGTGTGGCCCGTGCGCTAAGCAGTATCTCAGCAAGCCTGGGCGAAAGACAGGATAGTACGGAGTAATAATAGTAGCGTTATTCATTCAACGTTATATATATTGTGTAACAGTTTGTGCAGTTTGATTATAAGCACCGCCAACCATATGTTCAACTGTATTTACAATTACAGCATCCAATGAGTGGTCGCTTCAACAACCAAAGTATCTCAGCTCCATCCATCTGGGCTCTTGCTCCTCTTCAATCCGTCCCACAATGATTCTAACTTTCGGATATACCGTTGATAGGCGCTTGAGTCCAATCTTTCCAGCGGCACATGTCACAAAGACAATCTTGTGCTCCTCCACGCCATGGTCAATCAGAACGCGGACAGCCATCAAAGCAGCTCCTCCAGTGAACATCTGGGGGTCGAGTAGCATAACATTGGCATGCTTCTCAATGTTTTCAGGCAACTTCAAATAATGTAACTCCGGCTCTTCATTCTGAGAATTTGTCTGAATGAGCACGCGACCAGTGATACAGTCAGGAATAGTGCGCTTCAGCGCTGTCTCGAGGCAAGAGCCTCCTCGGAGGATTGCAACAGCGGATATTATACCTTCCGGGCTCAATCCCTGGTAGATCGTCTTCTGTGGTGTTTCTACCCCGGCTGGTACGTATAAAGTACAGTCCAGGGCCCTGTTTCGGTTACGCGTTAGTGATTAGTATTGTTGGCATTACGCACACCTTCGAGGCATCAAGATAAAGGATGGTTGGGTTGCACTTCTGTAATATGCAGTAAACTCACTTTTCTATCAGCAAGGAAGCGAGTCGATCAAAGTAAAAAACGAAGTCGACTTGCTCCGTTTTCGGGTTTTGAAGAATTGTGTTCATGCCAATAAACTGTGGCGTAGACGGCATTACCATGACATTAGGCGATAGCTGCAGTTCTGAGGCAATTTGGCGTAGGTGATCCAGCTTCGCCCTATGCTTCTCGGACTTCTCATCAAGTTTACGCTGGATGTGTTTTACAACCAGGTCTAGAATATTAGTGTCGACCAACAACAACCCCATAGAAATCTACCTACCGATAGCTGTCCTGTTCTGAATTCCACGAGGGATAATAAGATCTTGAACTTGGGGTCAGAAAGAGATCCTCGAGGAATGTACGTAGGTATCTCACCTGATATGGACCGTTGAGGTTCCACAAATCTCGTGTATGATGGCTTAACATAGGTAAACCACTGCTTGATAATTCCTTCAATATCTCGCTCTCGCTCTCGGACATCTCGCATGACTAAGTTCTCTTCCGTTAGAGATGTACCTTATTGTGAATATTGGAGAGATCACCCACTTCTGCGACCTAAGCATACATCCATATCTGCCTCGACAAAAATCTGGCAGAAGAAAAGTAAGCATCTTGAAACGTTGTCGACAGAGCACAAAAGCCATACCTTGACATCCAAAAGTTCCAGCACTCTGGGGTCATGTAGGGCAAGAATGCCCTCCAAGATGATCACATGTGGGGAGTAAAGTGTAGTTGTCTGTGGCTGGCGCTGGTGGTGTGCAAACGAGTATACAGGAATGTCTGCCTTTTTTCTTCCAGAGCATGTTTATTAGCCATGAACCATACTCTTCTAGCTTAATTCGACGCTTTACGACGGGTGGCCACCCTACCCTTGCTTTAGATCCCTCAAGGTCTGCACAAGGGCATCAAAATCCAGGGCATCAGGACAGTCAAAGTCGAACTCGTTTTTATGCGCTTTGTCGTGTTGCTCCGGTGTCAAGCTCTTGTAGAATGAATCCTGTACAAGCAGCGTTAGAGGCACAGGCTCAGTCTATATTGTATTGAACTATAGTAATGCGATCAAAAAAAAAAAAATAGAAATAAGCATGGCGTTACCATTACGAGAATCACAACCCACGGCAGGTTTAGTGATTTCACAATCTCCATTGCCACAGAAGTCTTGCCGGAGCCCGAACTGCCAGCGATACCGATGATACTCAAATCCTCCCATGGTGGAGAGTACCGCTGCTCCGTGCCCGACGAAAATACAGGTGAGATTGACTCCATGATTATGACCTCACCGGGGAATTAATTTGCCAACACAGAGTAGTGCAACACTTTCGAATCATAGCACATAAAATACTAGGAAAACCAAGCAAGAGTACCCGGGGTTGGCGCTGGGGGACTGATAAGAAGAATAATTAAGTTGTCAGTTGAGCCACTACCCTAAAAGGCTAAACATTCTGATCTGTCGAGTCTTAACCCTATATGGATTAGTATGGTCCGTGACCTTCGCTTGCAGCAGGCTACCTGACACTAGAGATTACTAAGTCTAGCTAGCGATTAACGTGACCTAAAACCCGCCGCTTCCTTCAACTCGCCTTTTTTCTCTTCTTCTTTCTTCACTTCTTCTCTCTCTCTTCCCAGCATGCTCATGGCTCCCGTCTGCGAAGCTCCCCATCTTCACGGACGGCCAATACAGCAATATCTCGGCACTTGAGAGTTGCCATATGCTACTTCCAAAACCATGTCTTCTGCTAATTACGTATGCCTCCCAACGTGTTGTGCGTGCGTGATTACTTGGGTTTAACGGGAACCAGATGTCTCCCACTTCCTCAACAACAACGCCAACATGGCACCAGTTCGAGCGGAAGGTCGATGAGGTCAAGCCATCAAAGACGTGAGTCTCCCTTGCCCTCACTCCATACCCCATCCATCCAAATGATGCACCTTCAATCAAGTTGGGAATCTCTCTGAAATCACTTGAGGAGAACACAATTAACTTGTCCTTCTGAAATGGTCGCCCTCCATACATGTTTTTGGTCTACTACCTTGGATGATCTACAGTGGCTAACATAAACATCTGAAGTGACATCAATCACTTGGTCATGGATTACCTCATCACCAATGGATATCCAGCTGCTGCGAAAAAGTTCGCTGTAGAGGCCAATGTCCAACCTAGGGCAGATATCGAGGCTATTCAGGAAAGAGTAGATATTCGTACTGCCATTCACTCTGGAGATATTCAGTCTGCAATCGAGAAGATCAACGAGCTCAACCCACAGGTAAGAGTTTTCCCACTCCTGTCCCCACTTCCCATATCATCTTGCTATGATTAGACCAAGTTTCATGCACCACTCATAAATCCTCTCTTGAGGTTTGATGAAAAACAAACATCTTCAGTCCTCAGTATGATCAGCAAATTATTAGTTTTTTATGTCCTTTGTTCATCACTCACGCGTTTGGACTATACGCTGACTTTATGGTCATAGATCTTAGATGAAAATCCACCCCTACATTTTGCATTGCTACGCTTGCAGCTTGTGGAGTTGATTCGCTCATGCACATCTAAACCTGATGGAGATATTACTCCTGCCCTCGAGTTCGCGACGTCGCAACTCGCACCCCGGGCACCTACAAACCCTCAGTTCCTGGAAGATCTCGAAAGGACGCTGGCGCTCCTGATTTTCCCTACTGAGAATCTTACACCTGCCCTTGCTCCTCTATTACATCCTGACTTGCGTAAAGAGATAGCCACTAGCGTGAACGAAGCCATCCTGCAGAACCAGGGTGCGCGTAAAGAAGCCCGATTGCGCAACCTGGTTAAGCTGCGTGCCTGGGCGGAACAGAAAGCCCGTGAGGCTAAGAAGGATATTCCTGAAAAATTAGACTTGGGCCTCTGCGATAATAACGCCAAGGACATTAACCCCAGTCATAACGGCGTGTCTAACGATACTTTGATGGCCAGTAACGGAGACATTGATCCAATGATCTCCTGACGAATCTGGTCAATGGCCTTTACTGCTTAATACTGTAGTGCGATATTTTGACCCATGCTTCTAACTTCTACTCGGCGTTGCCAACTATAGCGAGGTGTTTTGCGCAGATATCCATTAGCCACGACAACCGATTTTCTATTCTTGTAGCGAACTGTCTTGACACGAAATCACTACTGTTAGATCTCAAACTCAGATAATTCACACTATCAACTGCTGGTGTTCTACTCCGTACTTCCATTCATGACCTTGCGTTGCCTGAGAGTTGAAGACATGCCTACTAGTAGCTCCGTTCGACAGACAGCAACGTGCTTTACGGATCTTGATACTATAGTAGACTCAACTAGCAGTTTGTATGTATGTACTAATATTCTCTCAGTCCACTTCTACTATAGTAAATTTCCGGATCTCCAGTTATTGGGCGGATCAGGCTATCTAGACCAACTCCCCCCTCTCTTTTTCAAGTTTCTTCTGCTGTGATTTGAAGATAGTAGCTATGTGGTAATAGACTGGCACAATACACGAGTTTTGGCAGGGAGTGTGCATAACAACAGGTGAACCCAACAACTTGGTTCAGGGTTATATGTTGCTATGCTTCAGTGCAGTATTAAAACCGCAGACAAACAGGTTGAAGTTATATGTAGAAGATTCCCAATCGACTAAGTATAGAACTTATGCATGACCAGAACCACAATAGCAAAGGAGCATACAGTCGAGTCTTAACGGGTGAGATGTTTATATGTGACGTATCATGTTCAAAGGGAGAAATACTCCGTACAACTATAACTATATATCTCCAATGTGTAATAAATGTTGAAGGTCTAGACTTGGGGCAGGGGAAAGGTTTGATTGATTGGCTTAAGAACTATCGAAAGGCGAGGTCACAAGGCCCCAAGGGATATAGGGCCTCATTCAAAGAACAGGGCTATATAGGGAGACGTCAGTTGTAATACGAGTACCCATCGCAAAAAGCATCTATTGGAAACGGACAGGGAGCATTAAAACAAAAGGTATATCCCAAGCAGATCTTGCTAAGAAAATGAAAACAAAAGAGAGAGAAAAAAATGGACCGCCAGATAGCTTATATTAGGCCATGCCACTAAGGCATTTCACTCAAGGTATAAAATCAGAAGCTCATAAGATCTGTAGCGACATCCATCAGTATTGAAGTTTTTTTTTTTTTCAGTTGGGTATCTATAGAAGGGATGTGGACACCAACCTCTTCCAAACAGGGCTCTCTTAGCCCAGTCCATAGCAAGCATACAACGGGTTCGTAAGCTGACACTCTCGGCAAAGTACACACTCCGCCACAGGTACATGGCCAAAACACCACCGCTGAAGCTCATTCCCCCAAAGTCGAAGACGGCGGCATTACTGATATAGGCTAGGCTACCCAGGTGCCTGTACTTGAACGCCTTGTAGACGGCTTCGTCGAGGTCGCCGTGATCAATTTCGTTGGCTCTCATGCCGGGAAGGGCGGCAGCAATCTTAGCGAGTTTGCGACCCAGATACTCACCCTGTTGGTTAGCGCGTTGAGCAGTAGCAGGCAGGGATGTGAGTTTAGTGTCGATTTGGTGTAGGAGCTCAGAAAGTTCGCCGAACTCGAGGGTACCGGAATGATCTTTGTCATACTGTTCAAAGAGCCTGTCTAACCGGCGAAGGTGATTGGATGCCTGAGGGAAACGCTTCTTCACACGGCTGGCAACGTCTCGCCATTCACGGAATGTGAGGTGCAGCTTCTCTGGGTCCTTACCCTTTTCCCAGGCGATTGTCCGCAGAAAAGATACGATATGATCGGCGACATTGTTTTGGACTGTGGAGCAGTCGCCAATGGCATACACATCGCCCAGGGGAGCCCCGATAAGGCGGAGGTGCGAATCAGTCTCTAAAGCGTGTTTGTTGTTCTGCGCATCAAGCTTGACTGAGAGCTTCTTGCAAATTTCGGCCGGGGCTATAGCGGCAATAAGCCTCTAATGCAACATACGAGAATGATCTATATTCACTCACCGACACCAGTGGACCACAGACAGAAACCCATAGGAATCTCCTTCAGTACAGTCTTTCCCTCCTCCACTTGCGTGAATACAACCCTGTCGTCGCAGACTTCTTTCACTCGGGAATTTGTCAAGACATCAACATGTTCACGAGCGAAACGGGCCTGCCGAAGTTAACGTGGGCTGGCCTAGTTGAGTATTTGGGAGAGGGGGAATGTGACTTACTTCGGCATACTTAGAGAGGGCTTCATCATAAGTGTTTAGGATGTGAGAACGGCTTTGAATGATGTGGACAGAGATCTCGTTTCTCAAGATCTTAGGGAAAGAGTAGAGCAGATCCTCATTGAGCAGGTCAAACAGCTCGGCTGCGAACTCAACACCGGTCGGGCCACCACCACAAATAACAAAAGAAAGTAGACGTTTGCGCTCCTCGTCACTGGTTGTTGGTAGACATGCCAATTCCATATTATCTAACACCCGATTCTTGATCTGGCGAGCGTCATCAATAGTTTTCAGGAAGTGGCAATGCTCAAGGCCTTGAACACCATGTGGATTTGTTACACAGCCTGAATGACGGAGAAGGTAGTTAACATACTGTCTGATAAAGGACCGGCGGGAAGTCGACACATACCAACACCGACGACTAATTTGTCGTACGGAACATAGAAGCTTTGCGTTTTCCCATTGGAATCAACCTGGGACACCTCCACTAGCTTCTCAGAGAATTCAACGTCTATCGCCTTGCCCTTCAGAAAGTGACCATTGACCCGCTGAATAATCCGTCGAACTGGCTCAACGAGCGACCTGAGTCCAAGAGTACCGACTGTTGCAGAAGGTAACATCGGAGTGAACAAGAAATAGTTGGTGGGTGAAATGACCGTGACATGATAATCACCAGGGTTCAGCTGTTTGAGAAGGGCGATACTGCCCCAACCTGTACCCAAGATCACCAGCCTTGGCTTGTCCTTCTGTTCCTCCATAGCTTCCGAATCGTAATCCCCTACTAGTACATCTGCAACAGGAAGATTCTTCGGGCCCCCACGCCGGGGATTCAGAGCCAATTCTGAGACCGGAATGTCTTCAGCGCTTGAATGTTCACGGTACGTAGTCGCATCATAGATGAAGAATGCTACCACTGTGGCACCACTCATGATGACGAAAAACCCGCAATAGGCAAATGTTGTAAGGAAGGCATGTCGCAGAGAAGAATTCCGTGGGATGCCTGTTGATTGGTGTCGGATCGAGTAGTGACTGTTGAAGAGCGTCCGCGACGCGAGACATTGTGGTACAGCATTCCGACGAAGGGGTAGAGCTTGAGGTGCAGTAACTCTAGTTGACCCCGAGGGTTTCGATGAGTATAACCGGGATGATAAAAGTCCAATTCTTCTCAGCGCCGGAGTATCCGGCCGACTTCGGAGCAACACCGCGCTCATGGCGTGCAGGGGTGACGGAGGACGTTGCCTAGCCCACGAAAACAAGGGTTGAGATGATATCTACAGGAGAGACTGAAGTATAGTAATGAAGAGCGAGCGAATTGGCAATCGGTCAGTAGTAGCGGTGGCTCAAGAGGAAATCATGAAAGACGGGGGAGACGGAATAGTTTTTGTTGTTGTTGACAAATGCTTTGGCTACGTCATAAATTTATGCTGACAGGGACCAAGCCTTTTTCGATTTTAGTTCCTGGACCCGCTCGGATTCATTGCCGGCTTGATCTTTTAATAGGGACATCATTCATATATCTTATTATTCGGAAAGAATATACTGGCTGATTATTCCATGCAAGTCTCATGAACAGCAGTGGTATTGCCGCAAGACCGCAATTTAGGTAGATTATACTCCGTAGTGGTAACACATGGTGATAACCTTGACTGTAAATGATGTGCGCCGTCACCATATGGATGTCCACCCAATAAGCATAGTAGAAGAGAAAGAGAGAAAAAGAAGAAGACAAGACGTCCATAAGCGCCTTGCAAAATACAACTCGTGTCTTTGGGAATTTTGGGGGGTCGAAACAAACAAACCGTGTATCCCTCAACGCCAGCCCAGTCCCATATGTGACGTCTATGCAATAAACAACCATACTACTAGTAGTGTGAGTGTGGACTACGCCTGGTAGCCAACAACATTACGTGATTTTCTTCAATGCCAATCTGATTCACCATCAGACTCCGTGCTGGCTCTTTTCTTTCCTGATCCAGGCTTCCTACCCCGGGGTCGCTTTGTGGGGTTCTGCCCTGAGATGGAGCTCTTGCGTTTCACAGGACGCGGTCCACTGGAAATTCCATGAGCTGCTGGATCGTCCATATCAGTAACACCGTCATCACCTTCCGCGTCCATGTCTTCGCCAACTTTGAATTCATCGTCAATGGCAAGTAAGGTGGCAAACTCTCGACACTTGCTGACCATGCTCTCTTCACTATCCAAAGAGGCCATATTCCGATTTATAGCATCCCAGCATTTATCCCCAGTCACACCGTGAACTTTGGTGGCTGACTTGTGCAGCTCTTTGGACGCAGCTTTGGCCTCCTTTCGAACGTGGGCGGTAACGCCGTACAGTCGGCGAAGGTACGTGCGAGCTTCCCAAAGCATCGAAAGGGCCGTGGCTGCTGTAGCTAACTGCCGCAGAGTTCCCGGGTTGACTCGCTGCGACGACACCAGGTGAGCTGGAGCATCTGTAGAGGGAAAGGGTGCTCCATCTCCCTGCGGCGGTTCTAATTTACTGGGAAAGAGTTCTGTTTCAATGGCATGCGCTACAACCGTCCCAGTAGAAGCCACAACTCGCTCCATGCAACCAATAGTTGGCACCAACTCAGAAAGCTGAGCATATTCAAAAAAGGCGAGATTGTGAGATACAAACCGAGCCAGTAAAAGATGCTCCGGTGGACTATCGGCAGTATTCAGCTTTTTCAGCTCAAAGTCAACTTTTGCGCAAAGGTTCGAAAGAAACTTCTTCTGATACCGACTGTTACTGATTTTGATAATTTCAAACAGTGGTGCCAGCTTGGCAACATATGGACGGCTCAGCGCACCCGTGGAATCTCCGACAACATCACGTTGGTAATAAAAGGCCTCCTGAACAGCCCGCATGTATTCTCTTTCAAACATAGATTCATACTGCTGATGAAGCGTTTTATGTGTCTCGAAGGCAACCTTGGCGATAGAGGGAATGGTTGAGGTCTCCAGCGACACTAACACGCCTGCACATTCTTTCGGATGGACAAGCCCCTGGCGGTTAATACTAGCGATCAATTCAATTGCAGTAAGAGCATAAGAATCTTGTCGAGATTGCGCTACTCGAAGCATATTCTGAAGAAAGTGTTGAGCAATCAAAGCAGCTGCTCCATCGTTATCACTGGCCTTCAGTGAGCCGCCTAGTCTTGTAGAGCTTTCTTGATCTAAGGCATCGGCCGAGGGTAAAACAGATTTTTCTGCCTTGCCTTCGTGCATAGCAAAGAAGTCTGCAAATGCCCGCAAAACAATATTCTGGAGGCTTGGGTTATCTTCCTTAAAAACCATGGATAATATTCGTCTCGATTCCTCTCGACTGAATTGTGCAGGCCAAGACTGGCAGATGGAGCCTAGACTCTCCAGAGCCATTACTCTTAATTCGAGTGGTTGTTTCGAAAGTGTGAATGGAATAATAGAGTCAACCATCAAGCCAGCAACAGACCCGCCATTCCACGGAGGGAAAGCATTTTTGAAGTGTGGTTCATACTTTTCGAGATCGCAATGCCGTCCGACACAGCCCGCGATCCGAATATAACTTTTAGCCCTAGCCAAGACAGCCGTATTGGTATTATCAGAAAGGTCAATGTTTTTGTAGTGTTGTATCGGCTTGAGCACAGAAATAGTAAGCTTAACGAGCCTGTCAGTATTTTGCAAAACCCCATTGATAGTCCACAGACATGCCATCACTTCATTCAGCTCTGCACGAGCAAGCTTAGCCACGCTCTTGAAAAGATCATTCTGTACTTCCTTCAAGAGAGAATTATGAGCAGAAGAGAGGTATGGTAAAACACATCGATAAATCACCACGACAGACCGAAATAGGAAGAGGTCTTCTGCAGTGGCAAGATGTCCAATGTAAGGGTGAAGAGTCTCCAACTGGTCGGGGCGAAACAGCTTGGCATTTGCCTTTGCGAATACGGTTATTGTCTGTAGGAGAGCCTGTTGGAATTCTTTGCTTGCGTCATTATCCTCCACCAGCTTTTCGAACATCGTAGAAACCATTGCTTTGCACACTTTGAAATTTAGAGGCGAGGACTTGGAACTGTCGGATAATGTTTTTTTGAGACAGCCACCGAGTGTTTCAAGTGCATTCTCGCTGCGTTGCACCAGGCTAACAAATAGCGTCACCCGTTCCCCCAAGCCAACCTTCAATTTGGGACCATCTTGTGCGGAATCAATAAGTTCATAGAAAGGGGCCAACCAAATCTCCTCAAAGGTTTGGCGCGCCAAAGTGGACACGCTTTCTTCAAGATCCCCTGTTCGTTGCAGAAAACTGTCCAAGATTGCCAACTTCAACTCAGTTCGTGAGGTCTTGAGATAAATATCTTTGAGTAAACCTATACACCGTTTCCTCACACCGGCGGTTGGATCAGCGGCGCAGGTTAATATGCTCCGACAGCCATCCTCTTCAAGCTTCGGTTTCAGGGATATGCATTTTGCAATCAGAGAGAGTGCAGAGTCACGCACCATAGGAGATGCATCAGTAGCACACCGAAGGATAACGCGCATCACCGATGTATCCCTATCGAGAAGGCTTGGATCCTTCTCAAGCATGTAGATGACACTTTTCAAGCTGCGACTGCGAACTTTGGCTTGATCACTGGCAATTGAATTGAGTAGAACTTTCAAGATCGTGTCAAAAGCTTTACAAAAGCTCGAATTTAAAACTGTCAATATGTATGAGAATCTTCCGTGTGCAGCAGATATGTTGTTAAAACGCCTAACGAATATATTAGTCTCGATTCCCCCAGAAGCGCTTCGTCAGATCACTCACTTGTGAGTTTCCAGCCACAGTGGGTCAGAAAACAACCTTGCAAAAAGATCGACCAGGTTTTCGGTCATATCATCATAAGTGACGTCGTCTTTCTCGTCCGCATTGTAATAGACTGAGCAGAAAGACTTTGCCCACTGTGCCAAATAGTAGCCCCGGGCACTTGTGAGTTGCCAGTCGTCCAAGTGACGAACTTTAAGGAAATACTCCAGAGTCATTCGGTAGGGGCCTTCTGAGACAACGAGGTCCTGTGGGTGAAGAGCGCGGCTCGAGTAATCTTCAAATAACTGTTTCAGATAATCGGTTAGGTCACTGTCAGATTCTTCCATGGTCGGAAGTAAATGCTGGGCAGTCACAATAAGGTCTGATATCGCAGATCCCATCCAGCCGAGAAGCTCAAGTGCCATACTCTTTGCAGTAGCAGGGCTCTTATCCTGGTCGGCTATACCGACCATGTGAGAGGCCATTATGCGAAGAAGCAACTCTGCAGCAGGCCAGTCTGGCGACCCCAGCACACCGATCAGATCCTCAGTAAACAGATCAAGGATGTTTCGATACGGCTGATCACCGGTTTTGGTGGACGTCATTGCTCGTTGAACAATGAACTTGACTATATACTGAGCACTACGGACAGAATTGTCGTAGAGGCGATTAACTTTTGTTGCCAGCTGCTCCATGGTTAAATCGGCACCATCAACATCTTCCCTACCACGTGTATCATCTAACTGTTCTTCTTCTTCGTCGTCATCACCTGAAGGTGGAAGTCTGGGTTTCGTTCTGGATGAGCGAGACGTCGGTACATCTAAAGCAGTTGTTTGAACCAGCTGCATTACCAACGCCGTCAGAAGTTGAATGTTTTTGCCATCAGCAAGCTTGAATTGTCTCGCACTTTGCCGGGTGGACGGCAATTTCTCCAGTGAGACTAAAATCTCGTCCAGAATGAATGGACGTTGAGTGGGGTATTTGGAGAATATTTTTGCGAGGACATCCATTGCCCCACGTCGAACGGACTCATATTTCTGAAAGCCCACTGCAGAATCTTTCTCCGTATGAGAATTCTCTACAAATATCAATTTGCAAGCAAAGAATTCAGCCGCCGTGACCGTTCCTTCAGAAACGTCTATTCGTGCAAGGAAATCAGCAAAAAGCATAAGAGCCTTTTTGCTCTGTTGAATCAACCCCCCGATAACACGTTTCTGGGTAGAGAAGAACTCAAAATTCCGGGACTCTTTCCCACCGGGTCGAGCTTCTACAGCAGGAATGACGCAGTGGTCAAACACTTGATTAAGCAGGTTCGGAATAGCTTCGATCAAATCTTCGGGACAGAGGTCCCGTTCCGTCTGAGAGCCCGACATCGTCAGAAATAACGTGCCTACTGCAAGAAGAGCGTTGTTCACATCGTCCACCTTCTTCAACCAATCTTGTGCTTCGGAGTCGTTGGAGGGGTCCTCCAGTCTCAAATCAGGTGATTGTGCAGTAATAATGGGCTTCTCACAGAGCTTCTGGATCCTATTCAGGTAGTCCGATGGAATATCCTGAAGCCTGTTGAAACCTACCACCTTCCTGATAGCTTTCTGGAGACGGATATGGACATCGGATGACAAAAGCGATCCATTAATTTCAAGCGCCTGGGGGGCCGAGAAAATCGCATTTGGATGTTCCGCTGTTATAGCAGACGAGGTACCTAGTTCCAGTTGGTCTTCAGCCTCGAAAATTTCCTGAAGTAAGTCCTGCAGTTTCACTAGAGCAGCGTCTGCCTCCTCTTTCTGGTCCTTGAGCCGGATTGCCGTAAGGCTGTCCTCGCCGTCCGTATTGAGCCTCCTCCGCTTTGAAAAAACGTGGTTGTCAGCGTCGGGGGGTATAGGTTTCACCGGAATTACTACGGACAGGTGGCTCGACATATGATTCTGTTGGTTGTGGGACGGAGGCGTTGATTTATTGATGGTATATGCCCTCTGATTTCGGGAACTAGCCTTCTGAGAGCGTCTTTCATCCTCAGCTTGTGACGGCGTGGGATCTGTGACATGTCAGTTCAGCGCCGAAGTAATCGGATTAGACCAGCCCTACAGCGAAATGCTATATCTGTCGATTCCAACATCATTCTCGCAAACGAGCCTAGATTATGGATGCTAGAAACATGTTCGCTAGAAACAGTCGGAAGGGAATGTTGAGTATTACGAGTCGCTATAGGGAGTTTGAACTTGCTGGGTACATGATGAGTTCCATGTCGTAATTGTGAGGTATTGGGCACGCTTACAATTCAGTTAACTGGTCCCCGTCTAACAATTGTTGCAGATATTCCCTAGATGTTTCCAAACGACTTGACTCATCACGCCCGGATAAGACTTCACCACTGAGTTCGTTCAAGGCAGTACGACCGGATTGGAGGATATGGTTGATAGAGGTGGTAGTAGGAGGTCGGCCAACATCAGGACGCAGTATGCAATCTACAAAGAATCATGTATCAGCTAATGGTTCACATATCCCGTAAGGGTCCATATAAATTCACCTAAGCCAAATATCGGAGAACTGGACATGGGCGAGTATTGCAAAGCCTCCTCTACAGATAATGGCCTGTCCCGCCGCTGTGGTATCCCACTAGAGCTGTGCACCTGTGCTTGAGGGTGGCCATTGATGACGACCTGAACGGCCGGATGCCAGCTTCGGTCCATGGTGAACTGTGGTTTTTGTTAAGGGAGGACTGGAGTAGAGGACCCAGGCGACTTGGGAAAAAAAAGAAATGACATGCTCCTATCGGAGACATGGCTTTCAAGCAACAGACTCCAAATCCATTCCCACCTGATATTTTTTCTTCTGGGATGCCTCAATCAAAACAATGCAATAATTATCATGCCAGGCACGGGTCTCTAGTCGCTGCCGTTTCTGACCGCCCGGCACTAATCATGTACGTCCATTGCGAGGTGGCCTGTGCCCAGGGAAATCTTTCCGACAGCCAACCAGTCTAGCAAAAAAAAAAAGTAGTACTACGGTACCTACCTAAATTCACTCCATTTACCTCTTCCAACTCAAACTTGCCAAAGCCACCAGTTGTCAAAATGTCTGCAATTGGGTCCCTGATCTTCTGCAATGATTGTGGAAATTTATTAGATGAGTCGTCTGGTGACCCTACAAAACTCATTGTCTGCAGTGTTTGCGGAGCTCGAAATCGAGGTGAGTTGACTTAACTCTATAAGGCTTTCTAAGATTTTTGCCCCTAGGCTCACTTTATCCTGACTTCTCTTTCAGATATTGTTCCTAAAACCATCGTCTCCGAGTCCAAACCTAGTGCTTTCCCGTCGACACTACGAGCGAAAAGGTCTGCAGTACAGAACCTGACGGCTGCAGATAAGAGGACTGAAGCTCTCACACAACATACCTGTGCGAGATGTGGCAGGAAAGAGATGTACTTCACAACTGTGCAGTTGCGTAGTGCAGATGAAGGAAGTACAGTCTTTTATACTTGCGTTTGCGGTTATAAGTATGTGACGAGACTTACATGGCCCAGCCTTGATCATTTGCGCACAGTGCTAATATTCAATTATAGGGAGACCCAAAACAACTAATCATAAAAAGGGACATCTATTTTAGTTTCACGACTGTACATCTATGAAGCGTGTCTCAATTAAGCCACTGTAATCTTTTTAGTTTGCGGGAATTTATCAAGCAGCGGATACAGTAGCCGGGGCTACTGAACCCGGTACCAACGCATACTCCATCTCCCCGTTCTTCTCAAACTCCGCCATGTCTAGAGCCACAATGACGCTTTCTCTGACCACCTGCTCTGGGTCGTTCAGGAACTTCCTCAGGGTGTCCTCCACACCTTCAACATCACCCAAGCTACCCAGAGCTTCAGCAGCCTCGTGTCGCACCATACCCACTTCTTCCTGGTTGCTGAGAGTTTCTGTGAGACTGGGGACAGACGCCGGGTGGGAGAGCTGACCAAACACAAAGGCAACCTCATGGCGGAAGAGGGCAGAGGGATCTTTGAGTCCTTTGGCCAACGCTTCGACAGCCTCGACAGCCGTAGGGAGATCAGGGGGCGAGGCAAGATCGCGCAGGGCAAACATAGCGCGATATCTTTGGAACAAGGGCAGGTTTGTGTCGAGCAATTTTTTCTCCAAGTCCGAAACGATGAGCTGGCTAGATGCCATTGGGAGTGGGGGAGCTGGGTCAATTGAGGTAAAATCACTGCATTGAGGAAAAGAGAATACTATTAGCAAAATTTCCAACAAGAGATGTTTTGTGGATTTGGGAGCACTTCGCAATGGTTGTAATACCTAGGCTTTAGCTTCTCGTTCTTCTTTTCTTCCGAGTTCTCCCACAAGATTCTGTCGACAGCGATATCACATGTCTCTCTAATGACGTCCTCTTCGTTCTCATCATCCCGCAGAGCCTTTAGAATATCCAGGCTGCTGTCAAATCCCAGAGCACCGAGGCCCTCGGCGGCTTCATGGCGGCACATTGCATCTTGCCGACTGTTTTTTACCACTTCGAGTAAGTATGACACAGCGTCTGGGTTCCGAGTTTGGCCCAGGCAATATGCGAGTTCATGCTTCAGCAAAGCGGAGGAAGATGTAAATGCCGCTGCGATGGCCTGGATCGCGGGTAATGTCTTCTCGGTGGGCGGTTGCAGACAGGCAACGTATTTCAGGGAGAATAGGGCGCGGAATCGGCGAGCAAGCGGCTCGGACTCATTAACGAGGACTTTGCGAAGAGTGAGGATGGTCTCATCCACTGCCTCCGGATGTTCAGCCGCAGAAGAAGCCATTATAACCCTAGTCTGTAGATTTCCAGAAACAGTCCAAGAGCAAAAGAAAGTATGGGGCCACTGGTATATGGAATTTTTTCGATCTTATCATCACCAGATAATAAATTTTAGGTGGGGTGGCGGGGTTGCCCTGCCGCGACTAAGCCTAAAAAAATAATACTTCGAGACCTTTTCGATCTCAAGGCTTAGCACCTAAAATCAATGTACTTTTTTTTTCTAGCCTAGTATATTGGATAAGTGTTCTCCTGCAGCCTCGAGTGGTTAGATGATAGGACTTGTGGGCTTGCCATATCGTTATAAGTTGTCTCTAACCCTCAAGGTACTAAAAACAAATCGTAGAGTAGTATTGTTACTCAGACTCTATAGGTATCACCTGGCATTCACATTATGTATATTTAGAATCTAGTAGAAAGTGACAATTTTCGTTACTTCCCATGTTTTGTATAAACAACTTGAACATGTTTAGTTTTCTCAATAGGCAATATGATGCACTGAATTCCCCTGCTGGTGTAGCTGTATAGGATCAGAGAAGCATACCAGGCCTCCTCTGTAGATATTTCCGACATGTTTGCAAGGCATATTAGTATACTAATAAGTTGGATTTATCAAGTCACAACAGTCAACTGTGTAAAATCGTAATAAGCCCTGACACTGCATCATCCACAGTCAATTTTAGAAAAGATATTTATAAATTACTTCACTCTCTTCTGATACGAGCAAGTTCCTCTGCTAGGTTTATAGATACACCAAGTAGAGTTCTTCAATCGAGCTGGTACAAAATCTATCAACCCTGAAAATCACCAGCAGAGCTCACTGGATAGTTTTCTTGATTGTGTGGATCACCAACTGGCATCAGCCAAAGAACAACTATAAAAACCACACTCCTTTGTTCAGTGAATCACAGAACCTGAATAGTTGGATACTGGTCGTCAGTATAGAGGTTTGTAGAAGCATATCAAGAAGTCATATTAGACATAAAAGACAAGTCTGAAAGAGTAAAAATCTGGAGTTATATACAAGATAACTTGAGGAAATCAATTATTTAGTTCTGATGTGCTTAACGTTCTTTGGTTCATGAAGGAAGTTGTTCGCATAAGCCTTAGGAACGAATCTACGCTCATTTGGCTCTTGAACAAAATACTCATAGCCCTGCTTCTGCGCGAACATAATGGCATCTTCCTTTGACTTGAAGTTCAAATGGGTACCCTGCATATTATCAGCAGATGATTGCCAACCCATCAGAGGGTTCTCCCAGCGGTGGCCTTTCTGTAGCACATCCCAATCCATCCTCCAGTGGTGCTGGTGCCAGGTACCAGATTGTGTGGCGGGCTTCGAAGGGCGGTAGATCCTAAAGGGCATATTTAGCGGGTGAGGTAGAAACTCGGCGTTTGCACCCATACCTGACAGTGCGAGCCTGGAGGTCAGTAGGAGCACCAGAAAGAACAGCAGCAGGAACGGTGTCGCCGGGCTCGCTTCCATCCATGACACGCTTAGGCACAGGAGAGAATTTCCTATGTCTCTGTTAGTCATATCACCATTGACAGTACGCAGGATACCTTACGAGGTACCGTGGTCAATGGTGGCATCATAATCTGGCTGGTGGCGAGCCATTGCCTCAGCAGGCCCTTCCTGGCGTATCAATGAGCTGCCTTTGGAAGGTACCGCCGGGGCATCAGCAGGACTGGTTTTCACAGAAGGGTCGCCTCGACCGGTGGTGGACACGAAGCGAGCATTTATAGGCGTGACAAGCCATCTAGCTCGAAAGTAGGTAAGATTAGCTGTCCTGAGAAGCGACATGATGGCAATTGTGTCCGTCGTTGGCTGGACAGAACAGCGTGCTGAGTAAATGTAATTGCAGGGTGAGGTATGCGGCAAGTTGCCGGTCATTAAGACAAATCCAAATCCGGTTAGCGCAGGATGAGGCTCCCCTGCGTTAAGGAACCACTCATCCGACAACCCGCTTTCTGTTGGCACTTCCCTTCTTTCTGCCATTGCCATCATTTCAGTTCACTTGCTCGTATCAAGGTAAGAGAGATGTCCATGAGATGGACCTTTTCTATTCCGCATGTGATTGGCGTGAATTTTTAAATCTTGCTAACCCTACTTAGTCATACAAGATGAGCTACATCACTCGCCGAGGTCTTTCGACTCTGATTCCTCCCAAGGTAAGGGCTGACGAGAACCGACGGGATTTTTTTGGTCAATTGATACTGATTCATGTCTAGATCGCCTCTCCTAATGTGAGACTCCCCTACCCAACCTTTGTGTTCTCCGACAGTCGTTGAAGTGTCAATCTTTTCTTTTTTTCAATACGGCTTGGACACTCCATAGCAAACAGTTTCTTCCGCTCGTCACTGGATACCGCTGACAGTTGGAAAGGCGATCGGTGCTGCCAAAGATGCTGCCCGTATGGACCGCGTTGTGAACTTCTACGCCCGCCTTCCCCGTGGCTCCGCCCCTGAAGTAAAGCCTACTGGTCTTATTGCCCGCTACCAGGCTCGTTACTTCGGCAAGAACCCGTCTGCTGCACGTAAGTAGCCACACTCACGTCTGAAAGATGTACATGATGTTTGCTAATGTTCCAAATAGCTTTTGCGCATGCTATTGGTGGTATTCTTCTTCTGGGCTACAGCATGGAGTACTACTTCCACCTCCGTATGTCTTGCCTCCCAGACCATACTCTAGATATGGGATCTCTAACAAATTTCCAGGCCACCACAAGAACCACCCTCACTAAATTCTTTCCTCATTACTTGAGGAGCGCGGAGGATTTGTGTATATACCGCTGACCTAGAATGAAGGCAATGTAGAACACATCAGAACTTACTATGTTTAAATACCTAGTTCTTTGTGCCTTGAGTTTGATTATGACTTAGTCGGGACCAAATCATATGTAGTTGACCATAACACGCATTGAATCATATCTAGTACTGGTGTATGAAATGATATTTCCTTTTTTGGGTGATGTTATGCAAGAGTATTGCAGTGACAAAAGTGCTGAGTCTTGTGAATTATGAAAAGAAAGAAGGAATTATATTTCAGAAAGGGAAAAAAGAAAACTTTTAGATAGTTGAAGAGTTTTCACTACCTAGGTATCAATATCAGTGAATGGTGAATATGAGCACCGGCCGCAGCAAATCCAGCCACAAAGGTTTGCTTTACTTCACTGCCCAGTGCCCTTCGTCCCACGCTAACCAGAAACAGCCACCTGTTAGCCTCAACCTGAACCGCCCATCCGTCCATGACTGCTGCCATCACCCGATCACATCAACCTGAAAAGCACCACCTTACTGCTGAACCTCCCTTTGGGGACTTACTGGGCAGCTAGCTCCTACTCTTCTACTAAATCTTCCCGCCCGCCCGACCTTGTTTTTCCGAGCTTTATCTCCACTTCTTTACCTACAACATTCCGCTGTCCAGCTGGTCGTTTGGAGCTTTTCACGGCTCAGACAGTTGAGCTAGTAGTTGGACCGTGGCGATTCCCGATACCTGACAATAGGTACTTCTCAGACCGTTCCTTCAAGTCTAGCCATGAGTTCAACCTTATAGTCGCCACTTCTTTCAGTGTTTACAGTTTCAAGAACGCTTGTCTAACAGATGGCGCAACCTGTTGGCCTCACAGACTCGAGAATTGTTATGGCAGAGCAGAGCAGCCACGATGTGGTAAATCAAACCCTGTCGGGCGGCGAGTCTTCGCCTTCCGACGTTCCTGCGAGCACTAACGACAAGAAATCTGCCGGAGGGGACGTGGGGGAGATCAAACATACCGCAACAACGACGCAATCCGAAACGAATACAAACGCCGAACAAGGCACACAGGAGACAAAACCCTCTGAGACTTCTAACGAGAAGAATGCTACTGGGAAGGATTTGGAACAATCGACAGCTGTGAGTCCTGGTGATCCAGGTATTACAAAGAGCCCTACTGAATCAGACATAGGATACTTCAAGGCAAGGTCCTGGGCCAGTGGCGACGCGGGCACTTGAATTGAATGGAGTAGCATCTGGTTCCGACGTTGGAGAGGATACGGCCTCACAAGGCGGTTCAGAATCCGACGCCAGTCGAGCGGAAAGCAGACTTAACTCGTGTGTGAGTTCGACAAAAAGGCCCGCATCGTTCAAGCCAGTTTCGTTCGCAAAGTTTTCGGTTCCCAAAGCTCCAGGGACACCGCCGATCACCAAAATCACTGAGAAAGGTATGTTTCCTCGCAGGGTACCGTGCAAGAAAGATGGCTAACCGGTGTAGCTCCGTTGTCTTCAACTACGCCATTGGGTGTACCGCTGCAAAGCTCACGACCACGCTTGGTCGCTAAGACTACTAGCAGCTTACGCGACTCACTATCTAAAACCGGGATGAGTGCGGCGAGGCCAGGTGGAGGTGGGCCTGATCCAAATCAAGTTTGGAACAGGAATCGACGTAAGGCAGTATTGTTGTTAGAAAATAGAAGTCCGCGCTAACCATGGGTTGTATACAGCGGTCCAACAGACTCCACCGAAGCACTTGACCGACGAAGAACTTAAGCAACAGTATGGAATTCATATGACTTCGCGTATACAAGAAGATGGCGGTGGAACAGAGGCGAAATGGGCCGATATTGATGATGATGAAGATGACTGGGCTCCGGAAACAATCGAATGGACCGATGGAACGAAGACAAATATTTCCCAACTGGAACAAACTGCCACAACGAAGCAAGAGATCAAACCCTTGACAGATCTCAAGGACGACTTTCCGCCTCCGCGCTCTGAGCAACCGCCCATTACCAAAGAGACCACTAAGTTTATTCCAAAACCAACGACTTCGGTTGGACCGAACCCTACTGTTCTCCGGTTAGGAGCAAATGCAGAAAGGCAGGCAAAGAGTGCAAGCATTTCTTCTAAAGGCACAAATGAGAAGTCGCCATCACTGTCCACAAGTCCGGCACCACCCCCGGCCAAGTCACCATGGGCTCCTCTTCCGCCAGTTGAGAGAGCATCTCCTGTCATACCACCTGTGCAAGTCCAACCGCAAGTACATACTTCGTCCAGAGAACCACATACGATCGACCGTTACAGTGTAGCTACGCATCCGAAGGAGATCGCCGCAGATGATTTCAACCGATCGTGGAGGGACACGCAGTCTGGTACCCGTGAGCTTTACAACTCCCGGTCAGGTCGTTATGAGCCAGTATCTGAGACTAGGAAAGGATCCTGGCGTACTGAACCGAACTTCCGTACTCCATCTGTGTTGCAAAGGCCAGTGCAGGGCGAACAGGCAGGACCTGCGGAGCCTTCACCCGCATTCCAGACCCACAGATCAAGTGGACAGGATGTTGTACATTGGACACGTCGACGTACTTCATCTAATGTTAGCGGCGGAAGTGGCAGCTTTGCACGTCGGATGTCAATTGGTCGACCTGACGCAGCTCAGCGGTCATTTGAAACTAGAAGAGGGTCGCAGGCGAACGGTATGGTTGAGCCCCCGTTGCCAGGCCTGGTAGCTTCAAAGGATACACCTTTGCGAGAACCTTCACCTGCTCGACGTGGCCCTGGTCATTCCTGGCCTCCGCGTGGTGCAGCTGGTGGGCATGAAAGGGCTCCTGGTGCGCCTGACAGTTCGAGTCAGCCGTATGTTCCTTATGCTGCTAATCAAACTGCGGCTCCGCAAGCGCCCCAGGAAGACCCAGTTGTCATGCAAGAACGTATTATGAAAGAAAAGAGGATGGAAGCTCGGCAGCGAAGGCTGGAGCAAGAAGAAAAGGAGGAAGCTGCCAAACGAGAAAGGATTCGGCAGAAGCTTGAGGCGCTTGGTCCGCCTCCCGAAAAGCCCAAGTCGCAGCGCAAGGAGAACCTGGAAGGTAGTAGGCATGACGCTATTCCATCCCCTACTATTGCTCACACATCACTGTCCCCTCCCAAACCACCGGTACCGGAACCAACGGGGGAGCCAAAACAATACGGAATGATGAAGGTTCATCATCCAGACACTGTAAGGAAGCTAGTAGAGAGGGACAGAGCTGCTGAAAAATCCTCATCAACGACCAATGCTCGGCACGCCCCTTCGCCTCCCCGGGAGGCTAGGCCTGACGCTACAACGGCGAATGGACTCCAACAACCTGGCGATTCTCAGACACAAGTCCCTGAAAAATTGACAGAGAACAGGGTTGATGAGCAGTCATCTCAGTGGAGGGGTGGTCTCAATGCTTCTAGCTCGTACTCGCCGTGGTCTCCGAGTGCCAAACTAGTCGGTACGTCTCCTTCCCTGGCCAACCCGTGGAAACCTCTTAGCAGTGACAAGACTTTGGGTAATGGCATATTTGACCAGAGTCTTGGCGGGTTCCCGGGAAGAGATCTCTCTTTGCGCAGCCATCTTGGTTTGGATCAGCCGCCTGTCGCATCAGGCTCACAATCATTTTCTGCGCCTTCGCGCTCCCCTCAAGAAAGTACAACGATACCCCCCCTGGCGCCAACTGAGGACAGACACGCACCATATGAGTCTATAAACCCCATCGCCCGCCCTGGACCCATCGGGCCTCCTAGTTCGCAGCATCATCAGTGGCCACAAGACAGCCGTGTCGCTGGTACTGCTGCTTGGAATAATTTCCATGCAGTTGCAACTAAGCGCGAGGCAGAGGAAAATGAAAAGCTTCGAAATGAGGTGGGCGTGATGCGCGAGGGCCCATCATCTCTACAGGTAACTTTCAATGAAACCTGGCGGCAGGTACGGACTGGTGACCAAGCCGGACAGAGGCAGGTTGTCGGGATATCTAGAACAGCAGAAAACAACGCACCGATCCCACCAAATCCTCTTCCTGGGTTGGACCACCCTGTTGGTCCCATTCCATTCACAGATACCAATTCACGCCCTATTGGCAGTGTTCCGGTCCGAAGTTCACGGTTCTTTCCACAGACAAATGAGCAGTGCAAGAAGCCATCCTATGAGGAGGGCGATTTTATTCACAGCCCATCTCCACCCCCACCAGAAGAAATGTCGACCCATCCGGTGTTCACAGGCAATACCAGCAAACCCTTGGTACATCTTCCTGCACCAAAGCCCATCGTCAAACTCCCTCCGAAAGTCGTCTCTCCCTCACAACCTCCTCCCACCTTTGCCTCCATGGCTGCTGCTGCACCGCCACGCCCCGCTGTTTCTACTGCTACATCATGGCAGGAGAAAATCAACACCCTGTTTGGCAAAAAGACGGTGCCTGAGAGGAAGACTGCTCTGGCAGTCATGTCAGCATCCAAAGAACCCCTGGATGTACTGCATATCGCCGCAGTTTCGGTCTCACTTCCTCAGCATGGCGAGCTACCAATAGGAGACGGCGAGATTACTGCCAAACAGGTTGAGGAAGCCGAAGAGATCTTTGAGGACCGTGAAGTAGGATCTTTGCCCGTTGTCCGAGTACCTACCAACGCTCCTCCAGCAGCTTGGCATGCGGCACCGTCACCTTCGCAGTCGCGACTACGAGCTAAGAATCTGAAGCTGATGCAGGTTCATAGTGTTGAGCCTTTTTCATTCGGGTTTCAAGATAAAGATAGCTCAGGAAACTTCCGGGTTTCGGTCCGCTTCCCAGGTACGATCATTGCGAGAACGGTAGTTCTTCCGAGAAAAGTAGAGAGTCATAACCCTCGATTGCGTGGGCCTTCGAGCTATAAGCCTCGAAAGAACACGAAACCTCGGGAGGGATCAGGAGCTTCAAATTCCAAGAAATCAACTTCTTCCCAACAGAGCAATGAAACAAGCTCTCCGCGACACCAGTCACGTAACGCTTCCTGGGGGCCTCGTACATATAGCGGGTCTCGTTAGACCGAGTGCGGAGATATCCATGCGGAATACTCCGTAGTATCCCGTTCTTTAGGTTCCGTTTCAGCCCTTGAATCGGCTTTGCCAGGTTTCCGATGTTCGTTGAGCGTCTTTTTTTCGGTCTTGATGAGCCACGCCTGTAGGTGGATCGACGGGTCTGGTTTTGCCTTGGATTTCTAGTACTCCTATTAATGTCCTTATCTTTTCTATCCGTACATTATTTCCTCCTTTTACCTTGTCAGTACTGGCCCCGGAATAACATTGCCATCTTGAGCGGGATGGAGATTCCTTCCCCCTTTCGCATACAAACCACCTGTCCTGTGACTTATCCTACTGTCCATTTGAAGAGTTCAGATGTTCGGGTCTGTCCTACTATCTTATCATTTCCGTTCCTCTCATCATTTTTCTTTCCCCCCTCGTGTCCCATGAGCAGCCTCTGTGCTATTTGATGTATACGGACTCCACATTTTACTCATCCATTTGTCCCCAAAATCCTGTTTCGGGCTCTACTATATCTATACAACCAGGAAATTCGGCACATCAAACGAACCCTATGTATTCCTTTCTTTCGAGATCCGAAGCTAAGATTAGGCTGTGGACAGAGATGCGAAGCTATGTCTTGAGCCTCAACATGCGTGTATCTAGCATTCTACCAGGCAAGGTCTCCATTGAACTTCTCGTTTTATATCCACGTACTTATTGGCATTGTAGAAGGTGTGTAACCTGCCCTCTTATTCATCGGTTTTCTTTTTTATTCCTAGATATAGAAAAGGCATTAGAGAGCGAATTTAGCATGTTTGATCATTTCGGTATATTACAATGTCATAAATGTAGTCGCAACATTGTTAAGACGCCCTCAACTCAACCTCCCAAGCCACCCTTCCAAAAAAGACCAATCCCACTAAAACACCAGACCAATCCCACGCTAATGCCCGACACCAAATAAGAAAATGTATATACAAGTTTAGGTGAAAAGAAACAAATAACTTTGTCTTGCGAAAATATATTTTTGGCCGAAGTTTCACGCGCATCACCAGTTCCATGTTCGACTTGACGCTGTGAAAACGGGAGGCTTCCATTGTAAGCGTGCAGGGTCGATTTTGCGCGACCCTTTGATTTTCTCTTTCTCTAGGCGCTTGTTGTGTTGCTCAACAACTTGGTCTGTGAGGACTATGACCCAGTTTCCTTTCTGTAATCCTTTGTTAGTTGCTTTCTTCGAGAATGCAGACTGTTGAGTGAAATCTAATGCAAATGACAACGTACATGGTATCTCAGCATATTGAACACGACCAGCGTCTCATGCACGTCCTTCTCGGTCATCGATGTTAACACAGCAAGCTCGTTCTCACTGATGGATTCCCGTCCCGGTTCTATGAGCAATTCCACTAGTGTTTCTCGCCAATACTGTCGATAACTTAGCAGACCCAGGTCACTAAGGGGCTTTTCTGGAGAGCCAAGCTTCCCCTCTCTCTTGCTGAGCTCATAACTGAAGGAAATGAGCAGTCGTCCGTAACCGAGACGCTGGTATTGTGGTAATGTCAAGATACAAGCTAAGTTATAGCCTTCCGCAGAATCTTTTTCTTTGGAAAAATAGCCCACCAGATGGCAACCGGTCTCATCTCGAGTGGCCATGCAATAGAAAAGGAAAGGGTCGACGTCGTAGTAGAGTGTCTTGTGGTCAAGAAAAAGTTTGCTGAGAAGGCAAAGATTGCGGCACCAGGTGCGCTGGCGTCGTCCATCCACTTCAAAGAATGATATATGGTCATCGCGATAGATCTCGTTCCCGGGGGGATGCACAAGGGTACACTTCGCGCGGTGGCGCTCAAAAGCGCGTTTGTTATCGAAATAACTCAAGCAGAACTCATCAATGTAGATCATATCGACATCTGAGAAAGAGGCAGGATAGGGAGAGAAGTACCAAGGCTCAATGTCAAACTTGCCCATTTGCAGGCGGTTCAAGTTACGCACACGGTGGATTTCCGTCGGATTTTGTGTCATACTTCCACTTGTACGCAACCGTTCGATTTCCTCTTCGCGTGACATCTTGCTGTCTTCTTGCTCCTCCTTCGTCTCTGTGAAACTGACACCAATCATATCAACATCTTCGGATTCGGGCTTGGGGGTAACGTCTGCAGAGACAGCCTCCGAGTCCATGATAGACAAATTTGCGGGTGTCTCATCGCCACGGTTTTCTTTTCCGCCTGCTTTTGACGGACGCTGAACTTTACCAACATTGGCATTCTTGCCCGTCAAGAGATCTGGAGTTGCTGAAACCTCGCGGCTACCGGCTCTGGGGCGCTTTTGTGCATTCTTGCTTGGTGCTTTGTTCCCAGGACCGGTTTTCTTCTTCTCTGATTTCTCAGGATGCGGCCATTCAACCTCATGGGATAAATCAATCCTTCCGGAATCAATCCACTCTGTAATTATTTCAGTACAAGACTGCAATATGGATATTGACACCAAACTTACCATCAAGACGTTTATTGAAGTCCACATAATGGACGCTACTTAATTAGCACTTGAGATGACCGAGACTGTGCTTATCTGAAACTTACTAGAAACTTGGACCATCTTTACGCTGTCGAATGGACAATATTTCTGCCTTTCTCAATTCTCCATCCTATCACCAAGATATATCAGCGAGTACTGACAGATTTGGCGGATAAGATATATCACGTGATCATATAAAGATTAAAGGGATTGAAGAACAACCAACCTTCTGAACCATAGCCTTAACACCGATCCTATAGCTTTGGTTAGTTGACGCGACCGATGAAACCGATACTAAAGATACCGCCTCCAACATCTTCAGAATATTCAGCGACTTACCGGATGGTATTGAGGGTGGCAAACCCCTTCTCAACGGGGTCCGGCGTCACGGTTGCCTCCCCATGGGAATCTCTGACGCCCATCGTATCGCGGGAGTGATTCTCTGTCGGTCTAGCAGAGTTCTACAGATGGAAATACAATAGTGGAAGGAATACGCGATGCGGATGAAGGCGGGCGGGCGGTACTGAAGGAATGTAAGGATTGTCCGTTGCGATGATCGGAAGAGACCGCCTTTGACGCTGATGGCCTCAGGTTTTAAATCCGTGGTCCCGTTTCTAGTAGTCCATTTGTACTCTGAATGCAACTTCCTTGACTTTTCACATTGTGGTAAGTATACACCTGACAATAAGCTTGAACCCACAATAACAGTACCGGCGAAGAAGAAAAAAGAAAGAAAAAAGAAAGAAAGAAAGAAAGAAAGAAAAGACTTCCTGTAAAACTTGATAAACACGCCATGTATGAAGACCCGCAGCAAATGTAGAAGACATAATTAAAACAATTACACGTTGGAATACAGAGTTAAGGCACGAATGAGCGATATCAATGCCATCCATCAACCATTGCCCCTGTCCCTGCGGTAAGTTCATCAAGCTCTTCCTTTCTGGTTCGGTATACTTCCTGAGCTTCACGCTCTCTTTTCATGACGAAGGCCACATCATCACGTAGCTTCTCGAGTCTTGTGGAGATCGATGCCTCTTCAGAAATTTGCAGATTATGGAAAGCATCTAACTCATCCTTTGACTTCTCCAAAGCAGCGCTGGCTTCAAGTATCTTGATCCGTAGCATCTTCGCCCGATTCTGATATCCACCGTAATGTAGCGCAAGCTTTTTCTCAAGCTTGTTTCCACGTTCTGCTGTGGCAAGCAGGGAGGCTTGCACATTGTCAAATGCATTGATCATACGCTGTTCTTGTTGGTACTCGTCCTCCCCGTCGTCAACATAATTAGAAAGGCCTAGAAGAGTTGTGGAATGTGCTGTTGTCCACTGAGCGTCGAAGCTCTCTGTCCACTCCGGTTTTGTTTCATCAGAAGCAGCTTCGGCGGCAATGGCGGCACGAGCTGCGTCCATCGATGCGTCACCAAACCGTTTCACCTGCTGTGCTTTGCCTTCTACCTTACCACCAGGGACAGGGAATTTACGGGCGTCATGGGCAATAAGCAAGGCAGCCTCTCTAGAGATCATGCCAACGATTGGGTCCGTCACACGCGACGCACATTCGATCAGCGTGTCTATATCTAGAACACTTGGACGGGGGAGTGATCGCTGATACACCTGTGATTGACGCTTTAGTTCAGCCTGAGCTGCCTTTTCTCGCGCTTCTCGTTCCCTTCTATCCCGTTCCGCCATGTCCTCTTCCACATACTCCTCAGTAGCGGTTGGCTCTGCGGACTCTGAGGGAAGTTCTTCCAACTCCCATTCGGTTTCTTTCGGTTTGGGTAGCGCGGAAAGCTTGCTACGAATGCTTTGACGCACAAAATTTTCGTGCATCTTGATCTCCTTCGGGGTACTCCCAACAAGCTGCCCCCCTTCGAGCTGGTTCAAAGAGAAGTGATCGCGGGGGGTTCGCAAAGGAGTCGCCCCCGGACCAATACCTCCCCGCATAGGTGTCGCACCAACACCGCTGCCCTGTCGAAATGGTGTGGCCATAGGGTTCGGGGTAACAATTGCCTGGCGCCGAGGCGCAATACCGTCAAAACCAGTGGAAGATCCTCCCTCATGCAAAGGAGTGTTCTCTCCTCCCAGCAATGACGATTGTGTCTCAGTCAGAGCTCTGATATTCTTAATCTCATTGGCAATGTGATCTTCCTCCGGAGGAGCGCGAGGAGTCCTAATCGGTGTCCCGCCAACAATCGCGGAGTAATTGCCCAGCAAGCCTCGTGTCATTTCTTCATCGCCAGTCATTTTGCTGGCCTTGTCACCTGCCATACCCATTTTGATGATATCCTCCATTTCACTTTCACTAACCTGAGGGCTTGGTAGGACAAGAGGTCTTCTTTTACTACTTTGCTCCGCCTCGCGTATCTTCTGCATTTGACCAGCTCTTGCAGCGGCAGCAAAAGCAGCAGAATTGCCATTCTTGTCGTTTTTCCTCTTCTTTCGCTCCGCCTCTTCATCTTGATCTCCTTTGCGCTTGTTGGCAAGCTGTTGCTTACGAGGGTCGAACATTTCGCGCTGCCTCTCATTCCTAGCTTCCTCCTCCATAGTATCGTAGAAACCAGGTGCTGCCGGTTTTTCGAACGGAATGTCGGCATTGTAATCCATCTCACCCTTCTTTCGAGTGATAACCTTAATGTTGATGCCAGCATTTTTGAGTTCACGGCGCTTCTGAAGTACTGCAAGTCTTCGGGATTCTTCCAGCTGCCGTTCTCTAGCCTTTCGTTTTGCTTTCTTTCCCTGTGTGTTCGCCAAACGAGCTCGAGCTTCACTCAATATTTCTTTCTCGTCTTCATCGAGATCAATCGTATCCGGGCGGGCGGGCTTCGATTCAGGATCCGGATCTAGTTCGCCGGGTCTATTCATAGTTAGCAATCTAGAAAGAATCCCACATCTTGAATGCAAATTAACATACCGTAACCGTCTCACGTCGTCCGCACTTGGTGCAGCGGTTTCCCCACCTTCGGGGCCTCCCAAGCCGAGCTCATCGTTTTCACGGGCTTCCGCCTCATCCAACAACTTTTGATAGCGCTCGAGACATTGCGTGGCCGTGCGTCCAACAATCGGCGCAATCGTGCGCCACTGAGTCGGCATTAACTTAGCCAAATGCAGCAGCTTTTCATCCTCCTCCCTCGACCACTCGACCTTCCGGATGCCGGGATCCAACCATTCCACCCATCGTGCCTTGCATTGCTTCGGGGTTTTTCTCGCTAGTAACGATGATACTCGCGCCCACTGGTTGAGACCATACTTGGATACCTGGAAGATGATATCTATCAGTAACTGTCTGATCGCATTCACAACACTCTGCCTTGTATTCTTCAGGCGCTTATCATAACTTACCGCCGCCCGAAGCACCTCGTCCTCGATGTTTGTCCTAAAGAAAATATGTGAACATTGAATCAAAGAGACTTGCAAATCACAAGAACCCTTACCAGACACCTCCTTTGACCACCGGCATGGCTTTTAGTATTTAGCAGCCGTCTTCAAACCAACCAATGTCAGATGTAGTATCAGGATGTGAGATTTTTGATTTTTTTAAAAAAAAAAGAAAAAAAGAAAAGTAAAATAGGGTGAGAGAGAGAGAGACACAAATTATGATGAGCCCCCAAGGCTAGTGGCTGGAGTGGTCGATGTCGACAATAGACCGACGCGGGCGAAAAGCACGTCGCTGAGAAGTCAGCTTACCCACGATAGCCGCGAAGCTTTAGCGCGGCAGACGCACTAGCATTCAATTTAATCCCCACCATACGGTATTAGGTAAGCGGGTCCAGAATTTTGATCGCAAAATAAAATAATTCGGATTGTCTACTAGCGCAGAAGGAAAAAAGAAAAGACTTCCAAACTACTGTCCAATATTACTATCTTGGTAGTAGGGTTCTCAAAATGTCCCGTTCGACAGATGCCCCCAAACAATACAGCCAACCTTCCCGTAAGGGCAAAAAGGCGTGGCGTAAAAATGTGGATGTGACGGAGGTGCAAGAAGGTCTCCGATTGTTAAAGGATGAGGAAATTAAAGGGTAAATAAGATCCTACTCCTTTTTACCACCGCATGAATATATTTCTAGAAGCTGACCTTAGTTTACAGTGGTGTTCTAGCAGAGAAGCCGTCTGAAGAACTGTTCACCTTCGATACCACCGGTTCATCAGAGATACGTAAAGCAATCGAGAAGCAGCACAAGCCGCTGAAATCAGAAGAAATCCTTGCCCAACGGTCGGTGATTCCGGCAGTAGATACTCGCAAACGTCACAATTCCAAAGTGACCGATGGAGTTCTCGAACCAAAAACCAAGAAACAAAAGAGCGACTGGGTTACCCGCAAGGATTGGCTGCGCTTAAAACAGGTGGCTAAAGAGGGCAACCCTACTAAAAAGATCGAAGGAGGTGAAATCTATGATCCTTGGGCTGACGCTGAAGACTCGACACCCGTGGAAGATCCGCAATTTGATTTCTTGGAGAAGCCGAAGCAGAAAATTGCACCTGTAACGATAAAGCAAGCCCCGATCTCGCTTGCTGCGAATGGAAAAGCGATCCCTTCTGTCCGCACACCGACTGCTGGCACGAGTTATAATCCAACCTTTGAAGACTGGGATCGCCTTCTACAGGAACAAGGGGCTAAAGAAGTAGAGACGGAGAAAAAACGCTTGGAAGAAGAACGCAAGGAGGAAGAACGACAGCGTTTGATTGCTGAGGCCAAAGATGACAACGGCGAGGTAAAGTCAGATGATGAGAGTGCCTGGGAAGGCTTCGAAAGCGAGTACGAGACCCCGGATTGGCTGAAGAAGAAACGCCCGGAGAGAAAGACCAAGACACAAAGAAATAAGATCAAGCGACGTAAGGAGGCTGAGAAGCAAGCCAAATGGGAGGCACAGATGAAGAAGAAAGAGGAGCAAGTTGAACAGGCAACGGCTATTTCCGAGCAAGCCAAGCAGCGAGAGCTCGAGCGCGCTGAGGGGTCAGAAGACTCGGAGGGAGAAGGTGATGATACTGCTTTGCGGCGAAAGCCATTAGGAGGAAGGACATAGTATGTTTCCCCATTCATGATCGTATTCATCCAGTTGCTGACTTCACATCAGCGCCCCTGAGAAAAAACTGGAGGTTGTCCTACCAGATGAACTGCAGGACTCACTGCGCTTGCTCAAGCCAGAGGGAAATCTGCTCGACGACCGATTCCGAACGTTGATCGTTCAAGGAAAGCTAGAGTCTCGAAAGCCAGTTTCGCAGCCCAAGAAGGCGAAGAGAAAACTGACGGAGAAGTGGGGATACAAGGATTTCAAGGTTCCAGGCTTGTAAATAGATTCCCTTTTTGTTTTCATGTCGATTTCTTTTTGTATAGACCTCTATTGTATAATGAGCCGGTATTGAATACAAAAAGTTTTTATGCTTTCCAATATCCCGCATTGAATATATACACTCCCTCGTTTGTAATCAGCGGTATTCTTGGAACTGATCATTTCCTAATATCTTGATCACATACTCCGTACATGGTGTCTATACTCCGTAGTATGTCAGAAAAGTACGGAGTATGGTGACTATGAAACTTTAGGTAGTAAAGAACGGAAGCGTTCGAGACTCCCGAGTGGGCCGTTTCGAAAATTTAACTTTAGCGCATTTTGTCGGATTTAATTGTTAACTCTGGAAAACCGCTTCTCCGCCCGGGCATAAACCAATTGTCTTTCTTCCTTTCTCGCATCGCGAAATCAGAAACAACCCATAATGCCATAGTATCCATTCGAACATTGGAATGGACGTGAAAACCCTTTCCAGCAATTGGAAGAAACTCCAGGAGACGCTGAAAAAGGACCCCGTCTCTAGCTCCTCCACAAAACGCAAGACATCGGACCGGGAAGGGCAAAATGGTGTGGTGAAGAAACGGAAAACAGACACAGTAGAAGGGAAAACTAAGTTTGAACAATCTCGTGCGCTGAAAAAAAGGAAGAGAATGGCCGACACCACTACAGATGGAGACAAGAATGGTGTCCAAAAGTCTGTTGCGAAATCCGTCTCGCGGGGGAATTCCACTGTCTCGATTGCACCACAACCTGAAGTGAAGATTGCAAAGGTCAACGAGGGCCGCTCACTGATGTTAGTGTCTCTGTTGTTTCGCTCTTATATGCATTGCTTGAGGTCCTTGCTAATCCTATGCCAGTGCGGAACTAGGTAAATATGTTGCGATGGACTGCGAGATGGTTGGAGTCGGCCCTAACCCTGATCACGACTCTGCTCTTGCGCGCGTCAGTATTGTCAACTTCAACGGCCAACAAGTGTACGACTCCTTTGTACGACCGAAAGAAATGGTCACAGATTGGCGTACGCATGTGAGTGGTATATTACCGAAACATATGGCGGAAGCTCGGTCCCTCGAACAAGTTCAGAAGGACGTCACAGAGATCATTGATGGGCGGATACTTGTTGGGCATGCCTTGCGGAATGATCTGGATGCTCTTCTCCTCAGTCATCCCAAGCGCGACATTAGAGATACTAGCAAGCACCCTCCATATCGGAAGATTGCCGGTGGCGGATCTCCCCGCTTGAAAATGCTGGCGTCGGAATTTTTAGGGCTAGATATTCAGGGCGGAGCTCATTCTAGCGTGGAGGATGCTAAAGCTACGATGCTTCTATATCGGCGAGATAAAGATGAGTTCGAGAAGGAACACCTGAAGAAATGGCCGATACGAGTGGTTGTTAACAAGGAGAGCGGAGATGACCAGAAGAAGAAGAAAAAGAAGAAGAAGAAGTCTCGCAAGAGGTGATGGGGTCAGTCACACAAAGTCCAGCTTGTCCTAGTATACCCAAGACTTATGGCGTTTGAAATCGTTTGATCCGAGCACTTCGGATATATATTTCTAGATATCGTGCTGTAACACACAGAGCATATAAGAAATAGATGCATTTTAGTACAGATGCTCTGCCTTCGATTTTCATCTATGCATGTTGAAATTAAGATCTGGGATAATGAATTGCACTTCATATGGCGATTATCTGATCGGAAATTTCCGCTCTAATCGGCTTTTAGATCAATTAAATTAACGCGGAGAACGCGCGACGCGTGCGCCAAATTCCCACTGACGATCTATCATTCAGCGTCATACAATAACAACATTTTGCATTGATGAGATACCTCCCTTGTATCCAATTCAATTATTTCGGATCTTGCATCGTTCCATTTCGATTATCATTCAACGTATCATGTTCGCCATCCAACCGCAGCAACAGTCCTCAGGATCAGAAAACGCAAATTCAACAGACAACGTTACTCCCAATATTCTCCCTTGTCGAATTCATCATGATGGCCCCGTCCCGCGGCTGAATCGTTACTGGAGGTCTGAAGCTGATGAAAAAGGTCAGTACCCCATCAGCCTTCAAGAACAAAAATACTCATTAATGCAGATAAAAACCTGCGAACTGCCTATTTCCGCGGTCGTAAACTGCGGGGCCGGCGTGTCGCGATTCCGGAGGGATATGAAGGTGAGTGATCACTTGGTTGTAATTGCCCAAAGTCCTATAGACTCTCTAATGTTTTGGTGTAGGTGTTGTCGCGCTCCCGACAGAACGCTTGATGCCATCGACTCAAGGCAACGCAAGCCCCATGATCAGCGAGGAAGCCGAACAAGAGGAGCCCGTCAAGGTTTTGGAGAAACAGGCTACCTTCAATGAATATGTCGTGTGGGGACATGAATTCGCACCTGGGGCCGACGATTCATTTGTCAAGGGAGTTGAAGAGTGGCTGAAACTGGCTGAAGTGGTGGGTTAATGCCTTACTCTCTGTTTGCTGTGAATGCACATGAACTGATTTGAAATAGATACATTGCCAGCCTAGTGATGAAAAGAAATCTTCGTGAACCCGCCGTCCGGGTGAGCTGCGGATACCCTATGCGACGAGACCATTTAGGAATAATACACTTCTCTGGTGGGCGCTATTCGAGTGTTTACAGGATACACATCCCTAGAGAGGTTGTGATGCTGCATGGCGAGACGCAGCACCGCTTCCCTAGATTTTTGGCTGTACACGGATGTTCACTTCCATACCGACTGGATAGACATGTCGCTCAATACACTTTCGTCTATTCATTGTGGAATGCGCACAATATCATTGCATATGGGGCTCAGAAGAAAATCAATCCGATGAGGGGAAATACGCGGTCAATATCTGTGTTCACCTATACCGCCCTCATGCGCTTTTGTCTTCGTCTCCGTTCGAATTCTATGTATGCAAGCAGCTACCGATGGCTCAGCGCCTTGGTTCATTTTTCCCTGGTGTCTTTTGTGCCGTGGACATCGTTTTGTTATGACGTGCTGTCTATGGGCTACACGGCGCTTAGAGAAGTTCTAACCATTTCGATATATCAACAACTCTTATGCGTATGCTTTTTGAGGCCAATGTTTGCATATCAGATTTATCTTAGACTATTCAACCTTTGATAGAAAGTCAATGCAGTATGGAAACTATCGATAACACTGATAAGCTTTGACCGCCCAGCTATTCTGCCGGGCACAGATTAGAGATTCGGGGTAAATTTAATTGAACCCAGTCTTCAACTTTCTAATACCCCACGCTATCATGCAAACCAACGATACTAGAGTAGCTCCTGAAGCACTGATCTCGAAATTCGAGATCAGTAGGCTGCTCAGGCAAGGTTTGAACCCCATAAACTATTCTCCACTGCTATCAGGGCATTACTAAGAAACAACTCTTAGATCAAAGTGGCCGTCGCATCGCTCTGTTGGGAACAATCGAAGGGAAACAAGGCATTCTCATAGCCGAACGAGCTGCCTTCGCAACCGAATCGCTCGAGGTATTAAAAGCGTTCCACGCAGCAATCAGCGACGTAAAAAACCTGGGTGATAATGACATCTACCGTTGGTACCTCGCGTCGTCGGGTGTAGACGGTGAAGACCAACAATCAGCCAATCTCAAACTGAATATCATCTGGCCATGTACCCAGCAGCATATCAAGAAGTACTCCGATCAAGTTCTGCGCATGGTGACCGAGACTCCGGAGATCTACCACAAATACATCCGGCCGTATATGAGTGCCAAACGGGACGAGGGCCGCTTGAACTGGGTATTTAACATTATTGAAGGCCGGACGGAACAGGAAGATGTTATTCTTCGAGATCAGGGCCACGGCCCTGAAGACGGGTTCTTGATGCTTCCGGACCTTAACTGGGATCGGAAGACGATGAGTTCCTTGCACCTGTTGGCTCTTGTGGAACGGAGGGATATTTGGAGCTTGCGTGATCTTAAGAAAAAACATATCCCTTGGTTGCGGTATCTGCGCCAGCGGTTGCTAGAGGGCACGGTTAAGATGTATCCGGATCTAGATCAGGATCAGCTTAAACTTTATGTGCACTGTAAGTGGTTTCATCTTTATCCTGAGGGGACTATAGTATCATTGACAAGTCATCAGATCAACCGACATACTATCATTTTCATGTTCACATTGTTAATGTCATGCTTGAGGCTGGTGCTACGCAGGCTACAGGCAAAGCTTTCGGATTGGAGAACCTTATTTCTCAATTGGAGACTATCTCTGGCGACGAGGAAGCGAGTATGGCCCATGTCAGCTTGACTTACTTCCTTGGAGAGGCCAGTGAGCTGTGGACTGACATCTACGAACCGCTGAAAGGGGGAGTGAGGCCATTGCAGAACTAGAGCTGTGTTCAACTGTGTACCAGTAGAGCATCGATATGGTTATGAACGAGATGAGCTTATGACAGAGACTTGACCCCAAGAAATGTCCGGCATAATTTCCCCACGATACGAACCAGTGTAGCTGAAAATGCAGTACATTAGTCAATATGATTCGGAAATAATTTGTAAACATTGAAAGCCATCACAAGGCGGAAACCCCCGATTAATAAGTTTTCTATATCTATAAATACATACTCCATACAGTACATACATTTGTAAATTATAATTTACGAACCCCGCAGACCAACTTTCCAACCCCTCACCAACATCAAAACCTCCTTTCTATCCTCCAACATCGTCCAAAAATCTACAGTAATACAATCATCAAAGAAAGAATCTAAAACAAAATGACCGACCACGCCGACGCCCCGCAAACCAACAAGGCCTTCGTGCCCCTCGGTATACCCAAACCCCCTCCGCGCTTCCCAAAAAGAAAAAAAAAACACAAGGGCAAGAAGACGAAGAAACTAACCGAAGCCGGACATAGAAAACAACCCAGACGTGATGTCTCATCTAGTCCACCAACTAGGCCTCCCACCAACGCTCGGCTTCACGGATGTATACTCAATCGACGAACCAGACCTCCTAGCCTTCGTCCCGCGGCCCTCGCACGCGCTCCTCCTCGTCTTCCCCGTCTCCAAAACCTACGAGTCCTCCCGCATATCCGAAGACAGCAAACTCACCGACTACACCGGCTCTGGGTCCTCGGAACCAGTCATGTGGTTCAAACAGACGATTCGGAACGCCTGCGGTCTGATCGGACTGCTACACGCGGTGTCCAACGGGGAGGCTCGGAAGCAGGTTATTCCTGGATCGGACTTGGATTCTCTTCTGCGGGATGCCGAACCGCTTGGTCCTGTCGCTAGGGCTGATCTGTTGTATGAGAGTAAGGCGTTGGAGAGTGCCCATGCCGATGCGGCGAAGTTAGGGGATACTACGGCGCCGCAGGCGGAGGATTCTGTTGATTTGCACTTTGTGGCGTTTGTGAAGGGGGTTGATGGGAGGCTGTGGGAGTTGGATGGGAGGCGGAAGGGCCCGTTGGAACGGGGGAGGATGGATGAGGGGGAGGATGCGTTGAGTGAGAGAGCGCTTGCGTTGGGAGTGAGGAGGTTCTTGAGGACTGAGGCCCAGGGTGGCAATCCGGATTTGAGGTTTAGTCTTGTTAGCCTGGGACCTGTTTTTGACTGATGGATCTTTTCCTATAATCGTTTTTTGTTGTGTATTCATATTTGAATGGGTGTTCTGGGAGTTTGCATATACTGGATTTGCTCAGATTAGTGAATAGTGTGAAGATGTTGATGACCTAGACATGTATGTACCTAGGTGGATGTAGTATTAATGTGAACATCAATATAAGTTGTTGACAACTCTTCCCTATCTCTTATATAACAAACAAAAAAAACTGTCAAATTGGTAGCTTAAGTATTGATATACACACTACGGAACATCCCCGTCAACCCACCATTCCTCTGCGTTAAATTTCAGAGCTTCGTCTCCACAAGCCCACCATCCAGCTGTCAGATTGCGCGCAAAAACCTCTAATGCAGAATAAGTCGTAGAATCTCCCGACTTACCCAGGGAAGCATTAGCAAAAAAAATTTCCTCGAAGACCTCTCTCAAGCTCGGCTTCCGAGAATGCACGTCCGGAACAGCGGCAATAAACCTCCTAGTGACGGCACCATTGCCTTTTACCCCAAGAGGACCGGTCGGCTGTTGGGGACATTGCTTCATTCCTATGACGAGTATTTCATACGGTTTCCTCCAAAGGCCATGCAGTGGTGTGATGGGATCCCCATTTGTAGTGGTCTTGATCCAGACCCATTCCTCGCAAACCGAAAGACCCGCTCCCTGGATAGCGTCGTAGGCTGTTTTCCGTGCCTTTGCAGAGTTGGTTATCCAGATGGCTGCTATAGATCTTTGGTTCTCTTCTCCGATTGGGTTCTGGACTGATACTATATAGTCATCGGAATTGTCAGTTGGGGAAATGCGGTGGTTATCTTGTAAGTGCACTCTAAGTATATCTCGAATGCGCTGCGTGAGTATATCTCCCTCCAGGTAGTTTTGTGTATGATAATGGCGGCTACGTCGGACAGAACGATTCAACCAGGGCGGATCAAAGAGGATTAGGTCGAATTTTCGGTCTCGGGGAAGACCTGGTATTTGATCTGTAGAACTGTTTGGTTTCATGGACGACTGCGCTATAGGTAACTTGCAAAGTAAGAAACTCGATAGCGGTGGGATATAATACGTATGATGATGGTGCCCAGCCCATTCAGAGTCCGTTAAGTTGTCAGGCCTTTCTAACACACAACGCGTCTTCACAGTTGATTGACCAGCAGCTGGATTCCTAGTCACAAGATTGCACAGACTCGACATGGAGTCAAATAGGTTCAACCCAGATGAAAGGATCACAGGCGGGTTGCTTAGCTCTGGGCTTGAAAGGCTATCCTCAGACTCAGGAGACTTTCCAGAAGTAATTGAATCCATGTGGACATCGACTGGGAATTGGCAGTCATCGTCTTCTGCTTTACTCCTCCGACTTCTTTTCCCCAGAGAGATTCCCCCGGCAGCACGACGAATATCGGAATCCCGCCTATAGTCATGTACCAAGGCTCTCCTCGCAAAACACCACTCATCATCGCCCTGGAGACCCTCTCGGATCTCATGCAGCGCATTTCTCACCAAAGGCGATAATGCATTATGGAAATCTCGCTCCGAAACAGGAATCCTGTGTAGAACTTTTGCTCTTGCTACGTCCGTTTTGGGTTCTGTAGATCCGGAATAAGGGTCTTTCGGGGGTATTGAAGACAGAATCTGTCTTATCTGTACATTCTTATTTGTTATAGAGAGTGTTTTATCGGGCTCCGGCTCCGAAGAATACGATAGGGTTTTCTGCTGAAGAGGTGAAAGATCTTGTGCGAGAGCAATGGATGTGGGGATGTCAAGAAGGAATACTGTGTTCTGAGAGTTTTGGTAAAGAATTGATGACCTCGTCATAGCTTTTTGTTCATTATTGTATGACTTGGCAATGTTGGGGTCGTTGATCTGCTGGTGGTCTTTGGGGAAGTTGGAATTTCGAATTTCGAATTTCGGACGGAGATTTATGGATTGAATTTACGCGTACGGAGTACGCAGGTCATTTTTCATCGATTTTGATTTAATTTATGGATTCGGGTTTTGTCTCTGAGACAATTCTGCAACTACCTTGGCCCAAGAAAAATCTACTAATGTGTAGAAAAGACTTATCTAGCTGTCCGTATCATAGAGTCATAAGATGTAGAATATTATGAGTTGTCTATTTCAGAAAAGGTGGATTCCTAACAAGATACAAGGTGCCGCTGGGTAAACAAATCACAAAAGCTTCGTATCAAGACTATCAAGGAAATTCGTCACATCGCCAGTAGTCTAACCTTAGTGTAAGATTAAGACCACAAGAATACAGGACTTCAAAGCGATAGAAAACAACAACAACTCTTCTTGTATCCAACACAACTATGGTTGAAGAAACACAGCTTGAGAATCGGTGGTTCGCACCACTTGATGCTTTATTGACAAATGTGACACCACCATGCTCTTTGAAAAATGAAACAAGCAAATGAAAAAAAAAAAAAAAAAAAAAAAAAAAAAAAAAAAAAAAAAAAAAAAAAA